>VMOF01000111.1:34261602-34546139 GCA_011764245.1 Trialeurodes vaporariorum
GGACTCATTGCAGATGAGGTCAAGGTCAAGGCTCAGTTTACATCAATAATTGACCCTTATTTAGTTATTTAGTTGAACTCAAGATAGTCTTTCGATCTGAAACTAACGTTGAGTGTTTTATTGCAGCCTTTGACTTCCAGTTGATTCTGAAAAGTTCACAAGATTGCCCCAAGTGACAGATATGTAGGTTCTTTTGACAAACTGTGTGAATGAATGAAAGATTGACAAACAGCCGAGTCCATACCCATGCTATTTGGTTTGTCTGGCGGGCAATGTTAACGCTTATGTACCAAGGTTTTAAACTTAGGTATTTATTTATTTTGGTGTTACAGACACAAAAGATGCTTGTTTTCCACTGCAACTAGGTATTAAAACTGCCTCAAATTCAGCAGTCCCTTTGACTGAAATACACCCGCTGAATGAGACATTTCATAGTAACCCACTACCAACTGGGGTGAATTCAAGTCGGCACGCAGTTAGTGTAACCTATGACCTAATGCTGCAATTACTTGCTCCGCCCAAACTTGATCATATGTTTACTTCAAAGTTACAGAAGAAGCTGGGGGTTATTGAGAGTTAACAGTGAATTTTGTCATGAGTAAACACACACATAAAACTGTCACTTTCTACATGGCTGGTAGGTTAAATGGAGTGACATAGTTTGCTCGACTATTTTCCGATAAGATTTGCCTAGCCATGCATCATGACCATTTGGAAAAGTCAATGACGCGAATAAAATATTGAATCCTTGATACATGTCTAATCCTTGACAAATATCGAATTCTCAACAAATTTATTTATTTATTTATTCATTCAAAGTAATGGATCAAAGCTCAACATAAAATTACAGGTGTCAAACTCTCGACATCCTGGATCCTATGCCAAAGGTCAAGCCCTTGACAAGAGTCGAGCACTCGACAAGAATCAAATCCTCGATATGCACTTAATCCTCAACAAATATCGAACTGTCAACAAAGTCAAATCTCCGACAAGTATCGAATCCTCGACCAAAGTTGAATTCTGACAAGTATCAAATCCATCCTAAAGAGTCTAATCCTCGACAAATATCATACTCTCGACATCCTGGATCCGTTGACAATTAAATTCACATTTTTTCCCCTCCCTCTAATTGTTCTAGCTAATTTTATCGAAGAAGAATGGATAAGTGAAATCATGAAACAATCTTCCAAATTCAAAAAAGAGGAACGGATCCTACTTTAGTCGCATTTGTTTGCTTTGATGACCATCCTGAATTATATCAAAGATCTTTTTCATGACAGTTCCGTGACTTTGTTCAGTTTGTTTTGGTATTATCAGATTAAGGTCATTTTCTAATTTTTTTTCTTTCTTTTTTACTACGACTGATCATGTAATTCATGAATCTACTCATTCTTTGGGAGTTATCGGTTTTATTCTTGGCGGTCTTCGATTATTTTTTATGTGCTGTCTTTAATTATCATCGCCTAGTTTGCAACATTCGTACTTGTGCTGTTTTTCACTATCTTCCACCCCTAATTTTACTAACTAATTAGAGCTGCGGCAAGCTAAGTTGGCAACTCGTGGTCAAAGCAAATAATGAACAGTGAGCTTCTGCAATGCTGCTGAGTATTGGATGGTGCTCACCAACCATTGTCTTTAAGCGGCCAACTTAGCTTGCCACAGTTCTTAGTATATTGAATAAGAATGGGTAAGTGGAATCATGAAAAAATCTTCCATTTCTTGACATTCTCTAACTGCATCCAGCTATGTGGGAAATGACAAATCCTAATTACGGTAATGAGCACCTTTAAGATAAGGCTCTTGAGGAAGTTACGGCCCAGTTAAAACCAGTCGGACTCATTGCAGATGAGGTCAAAGTGAAGGCACTGTTTTCATCAATAATAGACACTTATTTAGTTGAACTTAAGATAGTCTTCCGATCTGAAACTACCGTTGAGTGTTTTATCGCAGACTTTGACTCCCAGTTGATTCTGAAAAGTTCACGAGACTGCCCCAAATACAGATAAGTAGGTTCTTTTGACAAACTGTGTGCATGAATGAAAGATTGACAAACAGCAGAGTCCATACCCATGCTATTTGGTTTGTCTGGAGGGCAATTTCAATGCTTAGGTACGTATCAAGGTTTTTAACTCATTTACTTATATTGGTGTTACAGACACAAAAGATGCTTATTTTCCACTGCAACTAGGTTCTAAAACTATATCAAACTCAGCAGTCCCTTTGACTGAAATACACCCGCTGAATGAGACATTTCATTGTAACCCACTATTCACTGGGGTGGATTCAAGTCGGCACGCAGTTACTGTAAACAATGACTTAATGCTGCAATTTCTTGCTCCGCCCAAACTTGATTATAAGTTTACTTCTAAGTTACAGAAGAAGCTGGGGGTTATAGAGAGTTAACAGTGAATTTTGTCATGAGTAAACATCACACATAAAACTGTCACTTTCTACATGGCAGGTAGGTTAAATGGAGTGACATAGTTTGCTCGACTATTTTCCGATAATGTTTGCCTTGCCATGCATCATGACAATTTGGGAAAGTCAATGACGCAAATCAAGTACCTACCAGACAGACCAATAACGTGGGCAAAGATGTGGATTCACTACATGGTAATCATTCATTTCCCACACAGTTTTTTAGAAGAACATACTTCTCCGTCGCATAGGGCAATCTCGTTAGCTCTGCAAAATCATCAAAGGTTCAGCAATAAAACACTTACCGGTAATTCCAGATCAGGGTACTTTCTCGAGTTGAACTGTAAATAAATACTCTCATCGATTTAAACTGTGCCTCCACTTTGGCCACAACTGCTATATCTCCGACAGCTGAAACTGAGCCACTACTTCCTCGGGAGCCGCAACTTTGAGAAGCTAAGTTTAGTAGTCAGGTTTTGTCACCTCTCGCAGAGCAAAATGCAGTTGGAGAATATCGAGAAATTGAAAGATGTTTGCAAGATTTCACTTCTCTTTATTTAATGAACATAATTAGTAAGTAAAATTAGAGGAGGGGAGAGATAATTATGAAAACGGCACAAATTATCACGAACTGAAAGGTACGAACTGTCAAACTAGATGATAATAATTAAAGCTTGCAAATAAAAGAAGAATTACAACAAGTTGCTAATAAAGCCGATAAATCTCGATGAATGGGTGGTTCTTGAATTAAATGAACGAGTAGTAAGAAAAGTGAACAAAACATAAGAATTTAATTAGAAATGACACGGATAGCCTACAAAATAAATACCAAAACAATGAAAATAGTTTAGAAAGAGGTCTTCGATGTATTTCCGAATGATCATCGATGCCATCTAAAAGCTAAAAAGTAGGATCCATTCCTACTTTTTACTTTAAAAGTAAAAAGCCAAAAAGCTAGCTTTTGCACCTTCCTCCACCTGCGAATTGGAAAGTACTTTCGAATTCGCTGGTGGAGACACCGCTTTTAACGCCTGCCCATTGAAACCGATCGGTATGCAACCACGATTACAGTATGTGCCAAGATTTTCGGAAATACATTGATTTAAATGGGAACATGACTTTTTTGAAAAATTAATTAAAAATACTAAAAAAAAATATTTTTCCACAACACTTGGTACCGTTTGAAAGCTCATGATATGCAGATTTCGGTTTGGGCCGATTTTTTTACCGTTTTTTTAATCGTAAACATTCTACAGAGGCTCAAAGTTAGGTCAATTTTCCTCGCTTCTACGGGGTGGTCCACCGTTTCGGTACCCCGCTGAGACAACCTACATAGCTGTATATACTCACTTTTACGTAATCTATGTTATGATTAAAGTTATTTGTTTTGTGTGTCTCAATAATTTATCGCATTAATTTTATTTGTTTGAGCTGCAACCATTCAAAAAAAGTACAAAGGAAACAATTTTATGAAACACCCTGTAGAAAATCGGTACCCAACTGTAAGCCCCTGTAGAATGTTTCTCGTTCAAAAATCACATGTAAAACCGGCCCGAACCGAAATCTGCATATCATGAGCTTTCAAACGGTACCAAGTTTTATGGAAAAATATTTTTTTTAGTATTTTTAATTAATTTTTCAAAAAAGACATTTTCCCGTTTAAATCAATGTATTTCTGAAAATCTTAGCACATACTGTAATCGTGGATGCGGCGTAGCCAGGCGCAACATGCGATTTTTGTCCCACCCCTGGTATTCACTTTCTCCGCCCTAAAATCGGCCTTATGTCCAGTCTAGATAGTATTAAAGCGTCCTTTTCAATCGGATTTGACTCGGAATAATTCCACTTTCCACGGCGGATTTGGAATATTCGTCCTCGAGTAGTCCAAATCCAATTGGCCCGTTTCCGGATATGACGCAATAAAATTGGAACTGGAAGGTGGAATGTGGAATGTGCTCAAGAGCACTTTCCAAGTCGGCCATTTGCAATCCATTCTCATTTGAATCGTCCTCGAGTTGCGCTTTCACTTCCACTCCGCCATCTTGGATTTGACTGGAATTCTTGGATTTGGAATAAGAAAGTCAAATCCGATTGAAAAGGACGCTTTTATATAGAAGTCTTTGCCTAGCAGGGAATGAATTCGGACTCCGCTCCCTGGCTTGGCCAGGGCTATCCGCCCTTGGACAGAAGACTTTTTCCTGACCGCGCATGCGCATTAGAGAATGACGTCACACTCGGTCAGTCCGTCCCCTACCAAGGGTGAATAGCCCTGACTGTGCCCCTTGAGCAAACTCCAATTCATCGCCTCCCACATCTCTCTTATCGCTCTCACATTCCCCTTTCTCCGGGTAAAAAAAATAATATGCAATATTATTTTTTTTTCATAATCAAAAGTAACATGGATGGAAAATAAATCTGCTGTCAAAGTTAACAAAAGTGGAGAGTAAAGAGAGTTTGGAAACAATAAAAGAAATAAGAAAAAAAAATTACGAATGATTGGATCAGTGCGAGAAAAAGAAAGATCTTAATGATAAGCAACTAAAATGTCTTAACCTTAAGTATAAAATTGTAAATCTTACAGTAATTTATAATGAAGAGAAAGAGAGAGAGAGAAAGTGAGAGAGAGTGATAGAGAGTGAGAGAGAGTTTAAGTGCGAGAGAGAAAGAGATATAGGTTGTAAAAGTGCGAGAGAGAAAGTGAGATAGGTAGTAAAAGTGCGAGATAGAATAAGAGGTAGAAAGAGAGAGAAAGTGAAAGATAAAATAACTGAACTAAAGATAAAGAAAAATGAGTACTATGCTAAAACTATACTTTTTCTTAAAAACTGAAAGCTTATTGATAAATATTTCCTACGACGGAATTGATTCTTTGTCGCTTTTTCCCAGGTGCACTACAGCTGTTTTTTCCTTGATTTCCATGAATGTTTTGGGTCCTTTTCTTCTTCTTCTCTTCCTTCCGATGTTTTGGCTCTTCTAGATGGTTGATAAGCTTTTGTGTCGAGACGTTTGTCTGTTTTTCTAGAGCGACAGCGAGGACGAGAGGACAAATGTCTGAAACTGTCGATTTTTGAGTTATTGTTGAATCCAACATTTTTGTCACAAAATCATCGAGTAAAGTCCGAGATGAAAGTTCCTGAATGAAAGTAAGAAAATCAGGCTGATTTTCAGCGGTGTCTTCTTCTATCCGTGTTGATGTCACGTGCTCTTCCTGTAGATCGGGCTCCTTTTCAGCTGATGTTGAAGACAGTGAAGACTTCACGCCTTTTGAAGCCGTTTCACGTTTGATTGCTGCAATAGCGCAAATTCTTGTTCCATTAAGTTTTCAGCTTCTGTACGGCTTAAGATAGAATTCGCGATGATTGAAGGCGCCTCTAAATTGATCGATGTAACACGTTCATTTTCTGGTGCGTAAATTTCACCCGAGGTGAAATGCGGGTGAGTATCAATTTTTTCTGCAGGCGCTATGTTTTCGAAGAACATCGGTACTTCTAGTCTCTTGTGAGACTCGGGTAACCTGATGGTTACTAATTTTTCTTTAAAGTTGATTACTTCGATGAATTTTTTATTAAATGGATTTCCGAGAAGCAATGGCCTCGATAGAGTATTGGAAACTAAAGCGCTGAAAGCTATTATGTGTCCATCGATCTCGATTTTCAGGACAGTTTTGCCTATGACATTAATGGAGGTTTTATTTGCTGTTTGTAATTCCAAATTATTTACAGGAAAAATGTTTTCTTTATCAACAATATTTACATGAGCTATATTTACACTTGCTCCGGCATCAATACACACAGAGGTGTTAATACCATTTACGTCGGCCATTATCGTAGCTGGCATTGTTTCTCCGCTGTGGTTGAAACAGAAAGTTTCAGGCTTGAATGTCAACTCGGCTTTCCAGATGGCTTTGGCGCCACCTTGAAAGTTCAAGGAAACAGTGTTTCTTGAAAGATCGATTTATGTTTGATAGGTCCGATTAAAATCATTTCCTAAAATCACGTCATAATTTATAAGTGATCGACTACATATGCATCTATTGGAATAGTGATGGCTCCATTTATGGTTACATGTAATCGAGCTTTTCCGCGGATCGAAATTTCACCTAAATTTGCGTTCTGAATCTGAATTTCTCCGGTGACTGGAACTATGTACTTGGTTAATTGACTGTTGACGAGAGAGACACTGGCTCCTGTGTCTAGTCAAATAGATCAAATTGAAGCGTCCATTTTCGCTTTTAACAAGAGACCGGAATTTAAGCCAATTCCCATTTTTAAATTCTATTTTATTTCTGGCTGAGATGATTGTTGAAATTTCGTTGAAGAATTGGATTTAAGGTAGTGGGTGATTGGTGTCCAATCGAATTTCTGTTGTTTTTCCTTCGGTGTAGTCGGGGCTTGGACTCCAACCTGGCAGGTTGACCCCTTTTTCGCCTGTCGGAATCTAGTTTTCTGACTGTTGTCTATCGAATGCTTTTTATAGCATCTGGATTCGTGATGACCGGATTTTTTGCAATATTCACAGTTAACTTTTCCCGCCGGACTTCTATGTCTATTTCTGTCTCGAGAGCTGTCCCGTTTTTGACGCAGAGAGCGGTCTCGTGATTGGTCGCTAGTGCGATGATCTCGTGATCGATTGCGGCGATGGTTGTCAATATTTCGATCGCAGGAGTCTCGACTGTGACTTCCTTTTCGATAGTAGTCCTCGCGAGAATTTAATTTAGAGTTGCCATTTTGCTGTCTGAATTCATGCTCCGATTTGTAATTGTCCTGTTGCGCTCTAACCTCACTTATTTCTATGTTCGATTTCTTGCCCGCGTGGCTAAGGGTTTGTAGTGAGGTAAGAACTTTTCCAAGAATTTTCTCTATTTTATTGGTACTTTCGTGGACCGATGGTTCAATTACATTTACAGTGTTTTTGTTGCTGGAAGAAAAACGCTGAGCATGATCTATTATTTTAATGTTTTTCTTCAAGGTTTTTATGTCGGGGTTATCCATGAGAAACAGCTGACGGGCTAACTCTGGCAAAAAACCTTCAATGAAGCACTCAATTAATTTGTCCGCTGTCAATTTATGGCTGATTGTTTTTGCCAAGAAAATCTTATTTTCTAAATAAACTAAAGCTTCTTCGTTCTGATGTTGGCGTCTTTTTTGAAATTCGATCCAATTATTGCTAAAGTTGGATGGAGTTTCAAACTCCTCGAGAAATTCCTGTTTTAAAGTTTCCCAAACAGTAATGGTTCTTAATTTCTCTTCGTTGTTTCTAAACCATAGATTATTTTCTTGGTCTAACCTGAATAAGAGCAAATTAATTTTTTGTTCTGAATTCAGTTGAGCAAGATGTGCTGCTTGTTCGAATTTGAAAAGAAACTCTTTGGGAGAGTGATTCTTAAACAGAGGGAACTCGATTTTTGGAATTTTAACTTGGAAGCTGGAATTTACATGTGACCATGCCGGATACGGAACGTGGTGGGTCTCGGAGCTGAGAAGTGGCCCAATATTCGATGTCATCGGTGGAGCTGATGGAGTGCGAACGCAGGGTTTTGAATGAGACGAGGTCCCTGCAGATAACTGTGGAGGGGAGGAGTAGGTGCGCTCCGATGACGCGTGTGGTAGAGGGTGCGCGGAGGGATCCTCCTGACTCCAGCGATAGCCTCGCTGAGTTTCTAAGAAAATCGGATCACCCCTCCTAGATGTTTGCGACGGTACATCGATGACCTCGCAATGATCAACTACTATAGTCGGGCCAATATAAGTTGACACCTGAAGCAGAGAGAAAATGATCAATAAAAATTGAAAAATGCAACAATGGACTGAATGCGGAGCCCCCTGTCAAGACGGAGCACGCCGCTTGACAAGGGTCAGCTCCACGCTGCGTTGCCACATAGTGCAAACCTGCCTGATTCTTCAGGTGTCAACTTATATTGGCCCGACTATATACTCTGTTCAAGATAAGAAGGCGGGTGAGAATTCAGGTAGTAATGCACTATTTAGCAACAGTGTGGCTATGCTGGCTACTCCAACCCTTTGCAGTGTCCGTTGACTCCGTTGTTCTCCCGATCTCTCTCTTGGCGCGGAGGATTTCCAAGAACCGACAGACTCAACAATTTACACACGTCCAGTAAACATTGCGAACGGTGAAAAATACGAAAAAACGGACGAAATTTTCGCTCTTAAGGGCCAAAATTCGGCAAAAATAATCGACTTCGAATATTGATGACTCTCAGAAATTCGTATTTTTCAGTCGGAATTAAATTCAGAATATTTCGTCTAATATCGAATATATGAGAGTCATCAATATTCAAAGTCGACTATTTTTGCCGAGTTTTGGCCCTTAAGGGCGAAAATTTCGTCCGTTTTTTCGTAATTTTCACCGTTTTCACCAATTTTTACTGGACGTGTGTAAATTGTTGAGTCTTTCGGTTCTCGGAAATCCTCCGTGCCAAGAGAGAAGTTGAAAGAACAACGGCCACTGCGAAGGGTTGGAGTAGCCGGTATAGCCGCACTGTTGCTAAATAGTGCATTTCTACCTGAATTCTCACCCGCCTTCTTATCGTGAACAGAGTATAGCTGCTTTCTAAACAGTTTTTTAAGCGTAGCTCGAGCGTGTTAAAGCCGTTAAAGGGCTGTGAAACAATACGGCACTCTGAATTGTTTCAAGGCCACTGTTAGCTCCGCTTTCGACATTTTGTCTACGTTGACTCCACTGAAGACCACCTCACTTACTTTGGTGTCCGAGATTTCTACTTCGTTTTCCGACTCATTATTTGGGGGATTTTCTTGAGAACGCGCTATAATTGACGCCTCTGACGATTGTAGGTTTTCTGGTTGAGCCAGAGATTTACTGGGTTCACTTTCTTCATCCATTTTTATTTTTTTCGAGGTAAAAAATAAAGATGGAAAAAGAGCAAATCAATTTCGTTGGTAAATGTGTTTGATTTTTCTGTTTTTTTTTCAGTAAAAGTAACTTAGTCAATCAAAAATTTTAAGAAAAGAATAAATGATTCCGATTTCATTAAACACTAAATAAATTAAGAAAAACGAATGAAAATGTCTTTGATGTAGCTCTTGGCTAAAGAATTAAAAAAAAAACGAATAAAAATGTCTTTTATAGCTCTTGGCTAAATAATTTAAAAAAAAAAACAAATAAAAATGTCTTTGATAGCTCTTGGCTAAAGAAGCAACGATTCACGACGCGTGCTGACGAAAATATAAAAAAAAAAAACACTAGATAATTTAACGTTCGTAGAATATACGGGAATCTTGACTTTTCCTGCCTGAGGAAAACACGGCGCCTATCACCATGTGATGTGTCTGGGTTTTTGAATGTGATCATAACTTACACTTCCAATAAATGTGAGAGGTTTTGCTAAGGGGGCCTAATCACTTCCCCAATGGCTGGCTATCGGCAATGCCGGGGCCGCCTAATCCCATTTATCCCTTGGCTGGCTATCGTAGAGATGACGTATATTCGACGCAAATGCACACAAGAGAAACTATAAATATCGGGAAAAATGATTAAATAAAAGTCCCTATAATAACGGGAAACTATAGCGATGATCCAATCGTAAAATTTTGGAAATAAAAACGAGAAAGGGGAAAATGAATATCAGAATACTGATTGACGAAAAAAAGCAAAATAAATGGAACTGAAAAATAGCGGCTTAACTTTCTGACGCAGAGCTAAAATCTTCTGCGTCTCTCAGATTCAAATGCCTAGCAGGGAATGAATTCGGACTCCGCTCCCTGGCTTGGCCAGGGCTATCCGCCCTTGGACAGAAGACTTTCTCCTGACCGCGCATGCGCATCAGAGAATGACGCCACACTCGGTCAGTCCGTCCCCTTCCAAGGGTGAATAGCCCTGACTGTGCCCCTTGAGCAAACTCCAATTATCGCCTCCCACATCTCTCTTATCGCTCTCACAGTATTCTGCATCAGAAGATGGAGGGCTTTCTTTAGATGTATCACAACCCTAGTTTCTACGGAAAAAATTGGGGGCCCTTTCCCCCAAATTTTGGGGCTGTTGGGGCCTCTATAAACATATTTTGAAAAGGCAAGGTACAGGTTGTGATACTTTATTTAAAAGCTCTTAAAAAGATAAAGAAAATGGTCCAGACGGGAAGTCAATCCAATAACTTCAACGAGAGTTGTAGCCTGGCCTCTCCCCTTAAATTTTGGGGCTTTGGGGGCGGGGCCCCTTTGAGTAAAATTGAAAATGGCAGGGTTCAAATTGTTAAAAATAATTTAAAAAAAAAAAAAAAAAAAAAAAAAAAAAAAAAGCCCTTGAATAGATGAAGAAAATCAACAAGAGTTACAGCCATTCAAAGATTTGCAGTATATAATACTGCAAATCTTTGAATGGCTGTAACTCTTGTTGAAATTATTGAATTGAGACCCGGTATGGACCATTTTCTTTGTCTTTTCAAGGGCTTTCGAATAATTTATAACAACTTGAACCCTGTCATTTTCAATTTTACTCAAAGGGGCCCCGCCCCCAAAGCCCCAAAATTTAAGGGGAGAGGCCAGGCTGTAACTCTCGTAGAAGTTATCGGATTGACTTCCCATTTGGACCATTTTCTTTGTCTTTTCAAGAGCTTTTAAATAAAGTATCACAACCTCTACCTTGCCGTATGAACATTTTTTGTAGAGGCCCCCGAAGCCCTAAAATTTGAGGTGGAGGGGGCCGCCAATTTTTTTTCTCGGGAAATAAGGTTGTAGTACCTCAAAAGAAAGCCCTTGATCTGCTGATTCAGATTCAGAATACCATTAGTTTTTTGAAATCCAACAATTTTTAAGGTCACAGCGAGCAATTCAAAATGACCCCTAACTTGAGAAGGCGCCAATTTTTGAATATGACCTCGACAAAAAATGCTTATTCATATTTGTGCAATCTATATGTATTTCTGAAATAAAGAACATCCGTCCCATAAGAAAACATCGAGAAATAGCAATTTGGCCCTAAGAGGCCGATTTTTGGGGATGGCAAGATTTTTCCTGAATGCTTTGGGGTCAATATACATTGGAAATGTTTCATCAGAATTTCTGTATCTTGCGCGGTTTTAGCTTAGAAGATAAAGAAAGTGGACGGGTGGTCTAAAATACCCTGCATTCATTTTTATTATTCTTTGTGAGTGAAAATTTTACAAATTAGGCTGTTTTCTTGGCAATTACACTAGAAAATCTTTATTTTTCAGAGTATGATGGGGTCCGAAGGAAAATCCTCTGGGCAAAATTTCTATTCTTGTCTTGAACCATTGGGCAACCTTCATGTATTTAAACATTCACTGTACTGTAATCTCCTGAGCTCCTGAAATCAACCTAAGCTTCTATGACTGTTGTGTGATAGGAAGGGCTCGAACCTCATGAAAAACTGTTGGAGCCATTTGGGCCAACAGGTTTATTTATTCAGAGATTTTTCAAGAGCCAAACTTGTTCTTTACCCAGGAACCATGATAAAAACCCAAACCTAAGATTTGAGTGAAAACCTACCTGGTTGGTACTAAGGCCAACTCCAGAAAAAGGGCACATTTGTCTAATAGTACATTTCAGGAAATCGCGTTGAAAGTTTTCAAACCAGAAAATGAAATAGGTGGTAAAAAAAAATTTCCATCTTCGATTTTGCTTAAACACGGTGTACATCCTAATCTTCAAAATACCTTGTTTTTTAATCATGATTGGAAAAAGTGCCTTTTTCGAAGGTTTTAATAAAGTGTCCTTTGTGCCCTTTTCTTAGAGACGTTCCGAATGCCTGGCAAGAATGAATTGATATGTTACCAGGTATAACTCAGCTTTGCAAATGAAGCGTTGAAATATATAATGAGGTATGCGCCATCAGTTGTTGCGAAGATTGTGCATCTTCTCTTTGATGATCTAAAATACTGAGTGTGTTTACCAAAGCTGGGTTTTTTGTGGAAAAAATCATTCATTAATGGAGAAATTTAATTTAAAAATGTCGTTTCACTGGATGTCATTGGTAATCTGTTTGACGAAAAAACAACTGCACAACCTTTGCAACGTCTAATAGCGCTTTCCTTGTTACAAAAACAACTGCACAACCTTTGCAACGTCTAATGGCGCTTTCCTCGTTACATATTTCAACGCTTCAAATATTTCACCTAAATACTTTTAGAATCTTCAAATGCTTGCATTAGGTCCATAAATATTAATGCTGCTAATAAGCAATATAAATTGACATGACAAAGGTAGCAGGTGGCCACCAGCCACAAGAAAGCTAAATTGCTGCCATCAGTTTTCAAGTGTTGTATCATTTGCTTACATTAATATCAACACTTTAACTGTTTTGAATGACTAATCCTCATCAAAAGCTTGTGTTTCATTGAGTTTTTAGATCTTTGATGATTTGCAGAAGAAAGAAAATTCTGGATGCCCCTTTAATTTAGTGAACTTTTTCCTCCTAAAATGTTTGTAACTCTCTGAATTTTCAATATTTTGTCACAAAAATTTAAGAGCATGTATTAGAGGGTACTAGGATTTCAAATCAAGTGTTTACAAAAAAAAAAGTCCACGCAGGCATTTGTGCCCTTTTTCTGGAGATGGACTCAATTGTCATTATTCTATGGAAGGGGATGGAAAAAACTTGACCCTTCCTCTAGGCGCCAACTTTGACCACGGCTCGTAGTTTCTGGCGCATTTTGCTCATAGCCCAAGGTGAGGTTTGAGCCCCAGTGATAGGTCTTAACTGCAGTTAGTTAACCGGACTTGAAAGTGGAATTGAACTGTCTGGAAAACCACAAAACTTTCCCAAGAACTTGTGATGATTACGCTATTAGTTATTTTACCTGATTAGTGAAACACTACTGACTTACGTCATACTTTTTTGACGTTAGAGGTACCTACTGACATTCACTTTTCTTCTGCTTGATCAATAATTAACCATTGCAGTGAGACTACTTAATTTTCAATTTTCCCTCTGAAACTGAGCTATTCTGAAGTGTCCTTGTGATCCTGAAAATCATTTAAATGTTTTTTAACTGAGTTTCCCAATCTTATTAAAAAATTTCTGGTGCCATGATCTTATATAAATTTGTCTGATGCCATATTGTATTAGTCAGGTAACAGTCTACAGTTATAAATGCCAAAAATGAAAGGGGTCATCAGATACTTTGTGATAATACAGGAATAATCCGTGTGTACTAGCTCTTAACACTTTCTGGTCAAGTGTTAAGCTCGACCAAATGTTTACCAACAGCCAGCTCCAGTTGAGAGTGTCACTCAACAGATCCAATAAATTTTGTTGATTTTTTTTTTTTTTTCCTTGTATCTTCAAAATTTTGTCCCATAAATTTTGCTTAGTCATTTGTGGCGTCTTATCTACAAGACCTTATTTTCAACTTAATTTACCTTAACCCTCCGTTGGTCGCAGGGTGAGCGCGGCGCTCACCTGCGTCAAATTTTTTCTCGCATTTCCGCTATTTTACAGATGGACATCTGAATTTTTATTTAGCTGCATTTGATGCTTTAATCCAGGTTTTTACCAAATTTGGTGTAGGATGGCGGTCACCAGAGTAGGCCAATGTTCGCGGTGAGCGCCACGCTTACCCTGCAACCAACGCCGTAGGTGTATTTTTTGCAAGTCCGCAAGGAACATCGTATGACATTCGGCGGAATTCGTTTCCATGGGAACCTCAGTTCAATGTTTTTCAGCTTTGTATATATTCTCATTTGTTTTCCAACAAAATTTCGTCAAATGTGCCTCAAATTTAGTAGTATTTAGTAATTACTAATCTAATTTGCCGATTTAGCGGAATTTCTCTGATTTCTCCTTATTTTTCAAACTTTAAACTTTCGTAATTGCTTCGAAAAGGTAGATGGTGGTGAAAATTGTATTTTTCAAACATGCATAACCTTTGAGAAGATCAAAAAAAAAAAAAATTATGCGTCGAATAGAAGCGTAAAGAACAGTGAAAACGGCATTACTAAAACCACCTGCGACCAACGGAGGGTTAAAATCAAATCAGACCTGACAGGAAGTTCAAAAAAACAAAAAAATAAAAATGGACAAGATTGGGTTAATCAATCACAGAGACCACGAAAAATAATGCTTCTGAATAAAAATGACAATTTTTAACTATCGGTCCATTGTTTCAGCTCCCTTTTGTTTTTTTGTATTTTCACCTTGCCCTGTTGAAGTTCCAAAAAGTGGCTGTAAAAGATCCTCTCTGTGAAGTTTCACGATTCAAAGATTTTAATGTTGAAACTATAGCTAAAATGCCTTACTCTGCCCATCCTGTGAGACCTATGACGATGGCTAGTGGGGGCTTCCCTTCCCATGCCTTAAATTAATTAGGACGCGAACCATGGTGCCTTCGAACTATCTTCGGTGACAAATGGCGGAGGGCACCAAGGGGAAGGGGAAAGCGCCATCTACCCCGGATCTGACATTAATAAGGTGCTAAGTATGCAGGGCTCAATAAATGTATGGTGCGGACGGTACCTTGTTCTCGACCCCAAGTAGCGATCCTCTCTTCTGATTGGTTAGGACTCCACCTAAGGTTAAAGAAGAAGGACTGTCCGCACCATGCATTTATTGGGTTCAGCCCTAGAACCATATTATGTGAAGTAGGGTAGAGGGCGCAAAGTGGGAGGAGGGGGGGGGGGGGGGGGTTCCTGCCCCTCTCAAATATGTTAATTAGGGCGCAAACCATGTCGCCCTCGAACCATCTTATGGGACACATGGCGGTCGAGGATGCCAAGAGGAAGACGAAAGTGCTCTCGCTGCCCTCTACTCCATGTTTTACGTTAGTTAATTTGCAAAGCATTCAGCCCCAGAACCACATTATGTGACTTTAGGCGTAGCGTTGGGCGCAACGTGGGGTGCGGTGTGCTCCCACTAGTGTCTCATACGTTAATTACGGCAAAAGCCATGCCGCCCTCGAATCAAATGAGTCATAGAACGGAGGGCGTCCTATGGAACATATTATTTTTGGTGCTTAAGTCAGCGAAAATTAGACTGCCAGAATCGCGGCTTTCCGCTGCCTAAGTTTTTTTTTTGGGCGCCGGGGCGTGGGCGCCAAGGACAGAGGACACGCCGGGCATTCGCCCGGTTGGCCAGTCCAGGCCTGCACTAATGTAAAGCAAAGTTCAAGTTTTAGTGATGAAACCAAAGCAATCTGAAGGCCAATCAAAAGCTAGTTTAGATAAAGTTCAGGGGCCAAATAGAGTACGGGACGGATGGTTCTCGACACCATTTTTAAGTCAGGTATCCTCGCTCTTGATTCGTTGAGACACAACTTGCACCCTGATTTGATGTTATTTTGAGGACAGTCCGTCCCGTACTCTAATTGGGCTCAGCGAATCAGGGTCGAAGCAATTCAGCAATATCCTACTAATACAGTCTGTTGAGTCAAAAACACTGCTGCTCTGTGACAGTGTGCCCAAGTGCCGTGAGAATTAGTCAAAAATTCATCGTTCGATTCCTCAAGTGTTGAGGTGCGAGAGTTGAATTGATCTCCCAAACTGCTCGTCTCTAACAATCAAGAATGTCTTGAGGGAGCTTTTCTAAGCATTTATGGTGTCATAATTTGGGTGTTCATTATGTAGTTGATTTTAAGTTTCCGTCTGGTCTTGTCTGGCTTTTAAATATCTCTTCCATTTCTAGGTTAATGTATGTATTTGATTGCGTTTCTCAGCCATAAATTTGCTCCAAAAGCTGTACCAATTGCTTCATTTGTCTTTGCCGTAGGCGGATCGAGCGATTTGGCAACCACGAATGCACCCCATTTGAACATATGAGGAACAATTGATTCTTGAAGGGGCCATGGCCCTTTTCCTAATCGGTTGTTTCTCATACATTCGAAAGGTAATAATACGCAGTTGCCAGATTGCTGGATCCGCCTTTGCCCTCTGCATGAAAGTGTCATAGATTGCTAGTCCATGCACTAACCACGGCTAAAGGAAAACATTTTTGTTCGTGTAGTTGAAGGTATCAAGTAATGTTGGTGGTACTATGGTGGTCCACAGACAAGTGGTCCACAGACAAGAATCCGTGTGATGAAGGGAACCAATTGCAAAGTTCATCACTGCAGACTCAGAGTTTTAAACTCATTGGTCTGAATTTGGAAAACAATCATTTGACACCTTCATCTGCGAAACCATTGAATTTTGCTCTGTAGTCCTCAGTTAATGTCATTCAACTCTCTCTATAACATGTCTTAAAAATGAAAAAGAAAGCATTTGAATGTCATTGATAGCCATTTTTAGTTATTTTTAGTCTCCTTAATATCAGAGTCGGGCAAATAGGAGTGAAATCAATTACACGATTATTGGGTAGGTAATCGGGAATCGCCAAACCTTTGGATGGTAATTTTATGTTGTCTTCACAGATTTAAAATAAACGTTAGGGTAATTTTGATTAGATCTAACTCTTCTGCAACTAACATGGTGGGTGACTTGTAACTTATCAGCCCTGATTACCATAAAATCCCTCCGAAAAATCAACAATTTCCATAAGTAAGTAATCATTTAATAATTACCACTCCCTTTTGCCCAACTCTGCTTAATTTGAAGCATAAAATCATGAAAGGTTTGTTATCGCTTCAATCTTTTGCCGTTGTACAAATGTACCTAATGTACAATCATGTGTAGATTTGTGAAACAATCAGCCTCTTGTAAATAAGTAATTTTTCCTCTCTCAAGCCGTTTGTTTTGTAAAAAAAAAATGGTATCAAGAAGACAGTTGGTTCTGGAAATTATTTTGTCAGTGTCAAAACTCACTGTTCCCTTTCATATTTAAATCAATATTTTTGTTTTACAATGATCCATGTAATGATATCGTCCTTTTTGGTGCCATTTACTTTTAACTTGTTTCTGGAAGTGGTACTGTGGTGACTTTGAATTTAATCAGGTTCTTTAATTTAAGGACCTTGTCAATGGAACGGCTCTTATGCCTTTAAACCCTTTCTTCCGCAATCGTGGAAACAAATGTGCTACACATTCGCTAAACCTTGGGTCTGGAAATATTTTTGAAAACGAAAAATTCTCGGGCGTATCTAGTAACGAAGTAGGTACTTGAAAAATTTTTTTGATTGTGATCTTCCATGCAGTTTGAGGTTTACGCTTTTTTTCAATTTTGTGAGATGGAGGAACTTTTGTTATGAGTAGACACCTAAATGTTATTGCCAAAAATCAGCTTTACTTATTTATTTTTTTGTATTTAGGCTGTATTGCTTCAACATGGATTTCAATTAAATTTATTTATTCCGAAATCACAGAACATATTTACAATTATCTTTACTTAGGCTTAAAAGTAGTTATTACTTGGCTCAGAACAAAATTTAATTATTAACTAGAAACTGCGATATCCATAGAAGGCAGAAGGTTATCCTCTGTTTTTCAGTATCATTTTTTCAAGAGAATTTTATCGGTGATAAATCAGTAATTGCTTTCACCCAAATTAAGGCAGAGACGGCTAACCTATCTATCACAAGAGGTGGCTAACAGTGACCTTCAGAATGCAGTCGAAAAAACCAGAAATTGTCAATGCAAAATTCTGTACTAACTTAACGGACATTTGTTTATGCAATCGAGTCCACCTTGCTGTGATTCATTGTCATCCAGGTATTACATATCTTGCTGAATAAATGCAAAGCCCAAGCTATCCCTTCGAGATATAAGATGTAGGTTTGTGTGGACCTTTTATTCTACTCACCCTTTTTCCAGAGGAAGGGGGGGGGAGGTTACTATTTGGAGGCTTAATGGGGAAAAGCAATAAGGAAAAAAAAAGGTTCTCAAGTTTTAAACATTTTGAAGCTCCATCGTGGGCCTACGTTCAAAGTTAAAAGTTGATTGTGACCTGAAATAGTTTGGTTGACTCTAAATTAAGTGATTGAGAAAATGATAATGAAAAATTCTCTCTTGCTGAAAATTTTTCATAACTTTTCAAAGTGTTGAAAGTTAACTTTCACGCAAGTATTATCGATGCTTTCATACTTGTACTCGCCAAGAGCTTTATCGATCCCATTGGACCAGCGTGTGCCGTTGCAGATTGAATTATCTGCTCATTCATCCCTGCTGAATTCTTGATTCATCATTATTGCTTATTGTCAAGTGACCCCAGCCTACCTTTGAAGATTAATTGATAACTCTTAACTTAATCCTCGTCCAGTCAATCCAATGGTGCAAATTAGTCCTCTCGTGTATGAAAACTAAACTGTCCAAAACAAGTTTTTCAATGTTCTCACAAGTCGATTTTACCATCACCTTAGTAGATTAACTGATACCATTCCTATGGTTTGCGGCTTCTCTAATTTGTCCTGATTAATTTTATTGATACATTGACCTCATTGAGCACTGGATGGTTGATTTTTATGATCTCACGGTTTACTCAGTTCTTCACTTTAAGGAGCCGCAGTTAAATGATCCTCCTGCTTTGTTTAATTAAGTCTAATTAGAACTAACAGAATCTGAAAAGCTGTACAAATACTTACTTACAAGGTCTCATGGAAGTTTAAAAATTGGTGTTTCTCACTGCAAATTACATACCTAATTGCTTTTTTTCTTTCATCAAATTGCCACAAAGCTCTGCTAGTTTCAGATCTTCTCAAATAAATCACCTACTTGGGGACCTGCTGTTATAAAACACTTTGATTGGCGGACTTGGGCTTTAGTATTCAAGCAATATAGTCGTTGGGAACAAAATATTGGTTTTTTCTTTTCTCTTTTAAAGCTTGTTTACCCTTTTACATAGGCTGTTCAAAACGTACCGGGACTGATGCTACTGTGGCTAAAGTGATGTTTAAAAGAAGTATATTTGCTGTTGCTAAGTCGTGCTCTGAGAAACAGAGCATCAGACAAATTAGTGATTTGTTTTCTGCTGCAAGAAAGTTTTTGCTAAAAAACTCGTTAAGTGTCAACTTTTTTTTCTTGTTTTCTTAACGTCTTCAATTTTTGAACAAATGTGCTCATCTTGAGCTCAATCAATAGAAAATGAGTTGATCTTTCAAACGTGACCAAAATCAGATCGCTCGCTAGTTTAGCTCAGAAGTTATTGCATCAGTTCGAGTACTTTTTGAACAACCTATGTATTATTGTCTTTGCTGATGTAAATTTACTCTGGTATACAGCCTCTGTCTACTCTTCAAAGTAAATATAGAGACAGTGTATAAAGAAGAGATGGAGCACTACAATCTCATATAGCAGGGGGCCACAGCGTGGATGAGTCAGGCCGACCGAGATGTACATTACACGATGATTTAGCCACTATTCGAAAACTGCAAGTTGCTCAACATCAAATTGTTTGACAGGCTCAACAATTTCAACCGTCACCATCAGGAACTCATAGAGCCGTAGCTGCAGTTTTTGTCAAATTTTGCATCTCTTATGGCGGAAAACCATGAAAAATGCTTTGATACCCATAATACGGGGTGTACCAAGCCACCCGGAGAAGGCATTTTTCTTGAAAACTACGGAACCAAATGATTTGAAACAGAAGAGTCAGCTAGGGAACTGACCCCTAATTTTCTGTTTTTGATATTTTTGAAAGCCAGCGATAGCCTTGGAGGGGGGGGGGGGGGTAGGGTGATTCTTATTTTTCAAAAATGAGTATTTTTTGTGCGAGCGGTGGATTTTTTGTTCTTTGTGGTCTAAAAAATTGACCCATAACAAGCATTTTGAAAAAAATTGACTCTAAGTGGCCCCTCATCGGCAAAAAGGGCGTAAGTACCAAATATGAATTTTTGGGTGTTTTAATAGTCAATTATGGTGTAAAATAGCCACTTTTGGTCCTTTAAGGGCTGAAATTTTCATTACTTTTGTCTTATCTGCAGTCCTAATGCCACGAAAGTCCATTTTAAGATATGCGTAAAATGCTCTCGCCGCGCTTTAGTCCAGGCAATGGGTGATTATTGGAAGAACAAATTCCCATCAAAGGTTTTTTGGGCTTAATCACTTCGTCTTGGTGTCAGTAATGACCACCTAAAAGTCCCCATGCCTAGGTGCTGCGCTAAATTCGGGGGGGGGGGGGGGGGGAGGGCCCCAAAATCGATTATTTCGATATACAGGGTGTTATAAAACTTATGATATCCTTTCTACCACGTATTTTTGAGGTCAAAATAATACTTTTTTTTTCTATAAACATGTGTCCGAAAATGCCCCCCTTTTGAGCTACAGCCCCCCAAAGTTTTAAAAAATTGTTGGTTTTTTTGGAATATCGACCACATTTATGAACCGAATGTCATGAAAATTGGTGTCTCGAGGTACTTTCACGTGTAGAATCCATTAATGACCTCGAACAATTCAGAAATGAGGTCTGACTGTACTTTTCATGCAATCTTATACCTTCAACGACACAAATTTTATGTTACGGATTGAAAATTTGAAAAATAAAGAATGAAATCGGATGGGAAAAACTCTTAGAAAGATATTTGGTCCTCTTTGTTTTGGTCGATACGACGCGTATTAAGCGAGATAATCGCTGCACAAGGTGGAAAAGTCAGCGCTTTTCTCACGAGGAGCGGCAGGAAGTATATGCAACCCGCCACTCCGCTGCTTCTTCGGCCGCCCGCTACAGTAAAAGCGCTGACTTTTCCACCTTGTGCAACGATTATCTCGCTTAATACGTGTCGTATCGACCAAAACAGAGAGGACCAAATATCTTTCTAAGAGTTTTTCCCATCTGATTTCATTCTTTATTTTTCAAATTTCCAATCCGTAACATAAAATTTGTGTCGTTGAAGGTATAAGATTGCCTGAAAAGTACAGTCAGACCTCATTTCTGAATTTTTCAAGGTCATTAATGGATTCTACACGTAAAAGTACCTCGGGACACCAATTTTCATGACATTCGGTTCATAAATGTGGTCAATATTCCAAAAAAACCAACAATTTTTTAAAACTTTGGGGGGTTGTAGCTCAAAAGGGGGGCATTTTCGGACACATGTTTATAGGAAAAAAAAGTCTTATTTTGACCTCAAAAATACGTGGTAGAAAGGATGACAAGTTTTAGAAACACCCTGTATATCGAAAACGATGCAAGGTATCAAAAGAATTGATACATGTTTTTTGTTTCTGAGGTAATTTCCAACAAGAAAGGTCTAATGTGTTTTTATGCTCTGTTGACGTGTAAGCTCTCAAAAACACGATTTAAGTTTTCGGCGATTTTCAGGAAAATTGATACTACCCCGTGGCAACGCTCATTTAACACAATGTTATTTTTAATGATTTCGATCGCCTTACCGTAGCATTTAGAGTGCTCCGATTTTTATAAAATTAGGTAACCGGGGGTTTTTTAGGTTGCTAATTTCATTTTTTGAGTCCAAATTTCCTTAAAACGTTATTCAGACAAGCTTTTTGAGCTTTTATCTAAAAAGCTGTGTTTTGTGAGTAGGGCTGAAATTTTTGTGTATTTTGTAAGGGCCAAAAGTGGCTATTTTACACCATAATTGACTATTAAAACACCCAAAAATTCATATTTGGTACTTACGCCCTTTTTGCCGATGAGGGGCCACTTAGAGTCAATTTTTTTCAAAATGCTTGTTATGGGTCAATTTTTTAGACCACAAAGAACAAAAAATTCACCGTTCGCACAAAAAATACTCATTTTTGAAAAATAAGAATCACCCTGGGGGGGGGGGTCAAACATATTTTTCAAGTTTTCTCAAATAAGTCTCCAAGAAAGGTATAAAATAATTCATATTCGTTAAATAGAGGCTATTGATGACATTTTTTCAAAAACCCAACATTTTTTGAGTTGTTGGGGCTTTTTGGAAATTTTTTTAATCGGTCCTTGTGACCTACCTGTCCAAAATTTCTCGAAAATTTTAACAGATTCTGAAAGAATAGATAAAGACTTTTTGATTGATGTGCAACTTGTTACCTCTTAACGTGAAAAAATACGGTATTTTCCACCAAAGCAACATTTGAGGCTTCAATGGCAGAATTGGCGCAATTCCATGTTAAGCCAGAGGAGCTCCAAAATGTTGATTTCGCTGAAAACACCTCATTTTTTCACCTTAAGATAACATTTGGCACATCAATCAGGTCTTTGTCTGTACTTTCAGAATCTGTTAAAATTTTTGAGAAATTCTGCACAGCGGTGATCACATGAGCCCATTCAAAAAATCTCAAAGAAGCCTTGTAACTCCAAAATTTGGGGTTTTTGGAAGAAATTCATGGAAGTAGTAATGTTGCCAACTGCCTCGACTTTACTATCATGAATTTCTTTTATATCTTCATGGGAGACTTTTTTTGAGAAAACTTGAAAAATGTGTTCAAATCCCCCCCAAAACCACTCCAATAGGGCTATTGAGAGGCTATTGAAAGTATCAAAAACGGAAAATTTGGGGTCAGTTCCCTATCTGACTTTCTAGTTTCAAATTATATGGCTCTGCAGTTTTTGAGAAAAATGCCCTATCCAGTCTGTCTGGTACACCCTGTATATTATTCCAAAACCGATTACAGGTATAGACTGTTTTAGTAGAGCGATATATCGTATCGATTGCCGTTCGAGGGCCTCTGGTTCCAAACAAACTCTGGTTCAATGTAATTTCCCCATAAGCGAACTTTTGAACGGAAATTTAGGGTATTAAATCAAACAATAAATGCGACCTTTTTGCGATTATGAATTCTACGTCCTCGAAAATGCTTAATTTTGCCTGGTTCCACCCGTAAAACTGCCAAAATCAACAAGATATTGCAGATTAAACGATGCGTTTGGAGGTTGGAATCACCCAAATGTTATTGTTGTTGTTGTGGAATTGGCGGGATTTCTGGCGATTCTAACCTACAAATGCAACATTTAATCTGTATTATCTTATTGATTTCGGCAGTTTTAGTCAAGGAACCAGGCATAATTAAGCATTTTCGAGGACGTAAAAGTCATAATCGCAAAAAGGTCGCATTTATTGTTTGATTTAATACCCTAAATTTCCGTTCAAAAGTTCGCTTATGGGGAAATTACATTGAACCAGAGTTTGTTTGGAACCAGAGGCCCTCGGACCGCAATCGATACGATATATCGCTCTACTAAAACAGTCTATTTTTGTACTGTCAGAAATTGATTCTGTTGATTGCAGATTGAATTGTTGTAATCAAGGTATATGGAGAACAGGTATGGACAACACTCTGAGGTTGGCTCTGATTGGTTGTGAAAAAAGCGACTCCGCCGCCATTTTTCTGACCGCGCGATTCAAATTTAGATTTCACATCTTAAAAAGGAAAATGAGCAACGTAATTGATGATGTTAATCCATTCTATAGTCATAACATTAACATTTAAAGATAAAAATACATTTCATTGCTCAAATAAATAAAGTATTGCTTCAGATAAACTTCCCCTTCAAACCTAACCACAAACAACAATGCAAGATACACGGTGTAAATAGGAGACAAGATGGCGGCGAAGTCGCTTTTTCCCCAGTGGCCACGCCCCCTGAGTCGAGTGTTGTCCATACCTGTTCTCCATAAACCTTGTGTTGTAATCAGAGCTCCAAGCTGGATCAACTCCCAAAATGAGCTCCTTTAAGAGCTGAGCATTGCAATAATTCTAATCAAAATCATTTAAATCAATTTCTGTTTGTGGCAGAACACTTAGATTCAGTTTTTGAATGATAGATAACAGGCATCAAAGTTATTTTTGTAGGTTCTCTACCGAAAGACTCAAAATTTGGTTTTAACCGTTGGCTCAAGTCTCTGGTCATCAAAGATAGAGGCTTCCCGGGTTCGAATCCCGGTAGTGGCATCAGATTTTTCACTCGTCTTGTCGCTCGGTCTCCTTAAAAGTGGGTCCACGGCAAAGATTACAGTGGAAATCTGAGTGCTTTGAGCATGGATGTTTCAAGTCCCCTGTTGTCTTCTGACATTAAACAAACATTCACACACTGAAATTAGTCTATAGTTGGCTGTAGGCTCCTTGACTGGAGTATAAGCCATAAAACAAGCAAAAAAAAAAAAAAGATAGAGGCTAAGTTGACTGATCACCTGTTGGCTACTGAATAAAATCTTTTCAAAATAAGGACATTTAGAGCACTGTCTCTTCTTTATGTACGGTCTCTGAGTAAATATCATGTAGTCTTTAAGTTCTAAATCTTAACTCATTGAACAGCTGACTTTGCTTTTGCTTAGCATGATAGTTGATTTATTTTTTTGTTGATTTTAACAGCTGCCTTTTGCTTTTGCTTAGCATGCAATAGTTGATTTATTTTCTTTTTTCTATTCCGGGCTAACCAAGATACAAGAAGCCATGTCATAACAAGTTACCTTTTGGTTTGGTTTTCCTTGAAGTATCTTGCCGAGCCCATCTTAGACTGTAGTTTTGCTGTCATATTCTTAAGGTGGTTCCAGGCGAAACTTTTCCAGATTTCAATCAGATTGATAGCACCACTTGTCGCTTTTCGGAAAAGTTGTGTTCTTGGCGTTTTAAACTGGAACTATGGATAAAACGAAAAATCCAAAATTCAATGGCAAAAATATCTTGTGGATTTGTTAAGCCCATAATGAGCAAAATTGGTTGAGAATTAGAGCTGTAAATTATGAAATTCATTTACCTAGCCCTAAGCTTATTGAGTGCGAGTAAGTGATAACATGTCCATCTGCCTCACTCACACTCATTGAGGCTTATGGGAATTTTTGTAATAATATTCGGCTTTGTTTTTGGGTGTTTTAACCTGAAACTTTTAGGGTATCTTCCTAACGTATGCTCGCGCAGGTGCAGACGTTCCTCAGATGTGTATTTTTAGCGTCAATTTTAACCAAAAACTTTTACTTTTTGAGCAGCAGTTTTTTTTATGTGGTGTCCACAGTCCAAACTAATTGACGTTGGAATCATCTTAAACCTAAGTTTTAAGGGTTTTTCTTTTCTTTTTTTTTATGCGTAGAGATAATGGGGCTATTGCACACTTTTGCTGTAAGCGATTTAATAGTCGATAATGGCGTAAAAACCTCACAAAATAACGATGGCGGCACTAAAAACTTCCAAAATCCACTCCTAAACTCAATAAACGCAGTTATTTGCGCAAGCGTAATGGTGGCCGAAGGCACTAACAATGGGAGATTCCTATCTAACAATTCTGAAACTCCATCAAGAAGTGACCAATAAGAGACTACTTTCATTTGACACCGGTGTCACTAGGTGTTGCGGCACCATCCATCGGATGTGGATCATCACTCTGATGACTAATTACTCTGTGAATCATCCCTGTCAACATAGAAAGAGTGACGAAATTAAGATAGGAATCTCCCATTGTTAGTGCCTTCGGCCACCATTACGCTCGCGTAAATAACTGCGTTTATTGAGTTAAGGAATGGATTTTGGAAGCTTTTATTGCCGTTATCATTATTTTTTGAGGTTTTTACGCCATAATCGCATATTAAATCGCTTATAGCAAAATTGTGCAATAGCCCTATTGTAGAAAAGGATTGAGAGTGGAGTAATATGATGATATTTTATGTGAGAAGAATGAATAAAAATACGCATATATTTCTGGAACACTCTACCTATCTGTGTGCTCTAAATTCTTCCTTACTATTTTTTAGAGTGTCTGGCAGGTTGCCGTATCTCTCTTCTTTTCCCATTCTTGTTTTAGAATAGGTACTATGATCATCTTTCCTCCCTCTTTTTTTTAAACAATTCAGTCGTTCGCTGTGAAATATCAGCGTGACCAACCATCATATTTGGGTGGCTGGCCTTTACTACTAATACTTTTTTCCTAGCCGACAGTTTCTGCAGTGCTTCGTCCTTAAGTTGTGTCAACCTCAAGTGCATGAAACTCTTGACTGCTAGTTTTCTCCTCAACTGATCTCATTGAAATCCCATTTTTCTCACCTCTAAATCAATTGCTTTCAATTCATCTAGGATTAAAAACTGCAATGGCTTTGATTTTTCTCAGTTCTGCTAAAATCTGTAAGCTCTAGAGATTAATTCAGATTTTATCTGCAGGAAAGGGAAAACATAAGCTTAGCTTAACAGCTGGGAGAACTAATCCTTGCTGACCACCAGTTGCATTGAGGATTGTAATACCTACTTTCAGTTTTATTGCCTTTGTAGTTTGTTCTGTAGGTATGCTCTTCAAATGAGTCTTGAAAGCTGATTTTCTTAGAACAATCACAATACACTGATTACGATACGGTATTGGACACCGTAAATTATGGTCTATACAGGTTTCTCGAGGGATTCCGGTTGTGACGCCCATAATTTTCGGCGGTGCTACCCGTAATTACGAAATCCATCACTGAAAGTAGCGGGCTTCAAGACCAGGAATGCCTCGGTAAACCTATAACCACTGTAGCGTTTTTTCAGTGTACAACTATAGATCTTACTCGTAAGTGAATCAGTGTGTATTGCCAGAGAGCTAGCTGAAGAGTCATTTTAACTTGAATTTTCCTTGAGTTAAGTCAAGGCGAGTGTGTGGCCATCGTTTCCAGAGTACACCTTAACCTTGAGTTTTATTTCTACTTTTCGAGGTACTGCATACCTACCTTTCTCTCTGTCAGCAATTTGTACGAGGTACTGCATAGGTACCTACCTTTCTCTCTGTCAGCAATTTGTACGAGGTACTGCATACCTACCTTTCTCTCTGTCAGCAATTTGTACGAGGTACTGCATACCCACCTTTCTCTCTGTCAGCAATTTGTACCCTATACCCACTCTGCTTCTTTAATTTTCCATCAGTGTCTTGTTTTGCCTAAATTCCCATAAATTGGACAGTGAGTTTTCTGTCCTGATTGTACAATTTTAGCAAACCCTTACCTGACAGAGCTAATTTTATTTTATTATTACTAATAAATTAGGTACCTACTTATTTTAGATACATTTAATGAGCACTTTATTATGTTCCCTGAGCCCTTTCTTAAAATATTGTAGGAATAAAATCAGATTTATATTTATTTTCTATATTTATTTGTAATTACCGAGGTGTTTGTTGGAATCTAAAGTGCTACATGATGCAGTGTTACTAAATTAAATCAAATGTTTTGTTAAAATTGGTTTTGCATTGTTTTTTTCATTCTTCAGCTCCCACTCTGAGGTTGAAGTTGATCTAGATAGTCCAAACA
The DNA here is from genome assembly GCA_011764245.1 of Trialeurodes vaporariorum. Lineage (NCBI taxonomy): Eukaryota > Metazoa > Arthropoda > Insecta > Hemiptera > Aleyrodidae > Trialeurodes > Trialeurodes vaporariorum. Next base: position 34,289,018 of record VMOF01000111.1, read on the forward strand.
ATGGGTGCATAGTCGCGGAACAAATTCCCATCAAAAGTTTTTTGGGCTTAATCGCTTCGTCTTGACGTCAGAAGGTAATGACACCTAAAAGTCCCCATGCATAGGTGCTGTGCTAAACTCAGGGGAGGGGAAAAAGGTCTCAAAATCGATTGTTTTCGATGTACAGGGTGTTTCAGACAAGTCCCTGAATGGCTTCATTGGCGGATCCAGAAAAAATTTGGGGGGAGGGGGTAAGCACATCAACAAAATTTGAAAATTGGAGCGTCGCAGGAGAAACTTTTTATGCAATTTTCTTATGAAAAAAAGTAAACTTTATCTCACACCCATTTATTCACTCTTCGTTTTAAGTGTTTGAGGTATCAAAACTCAAAATTCATTATGTTCCCGTTTTCAATAACGATACTCGTTTTTCAACAATTACATTTTATATTGCGTGATGGCCATTAAGTATGTGACGAATACGACAACAACAAAAAAACAAAAACAAGTACGCGTTGCGTTTCCTATCGTTCCCGATAGGAATCACATGCAGTTCGATACTGCGCTTTTGTTTTATGGCTGTTGTTATGGGGGTGGATCACGTTGAATCCGGTTTTTTTACGTTGTTGGGTTTGGGTGCTTATTTGTGATTGGTTTTGTTGATTAGGTTTGCGCTTTTGTGGGTATACTGGGAAATGGTCATATAAAGTTCTGTATATTTAAGCGTTATAGTCAGTTAAGTTAGCGTATACAGGGTGAACCAGTGTATACGTATCAGTATTTTTTGTCGCGAACGGCCGGTTCAAAAGTTTTGAAACAAAAAAAGTCAGAAAGGGAACTGACCCAAAAATTTTCATTTTTGATGTTGTCTAAAGCCCCCAACAGCCTCGTGGGACGTATTGGGGGGGGGGGGGGTTGTCAGAAACATTCATCAACATTTCTTAAAACTTTCACCCATAAGCGTATCAAGCAAATTCATATCCTGAAATAAAAGGCAATTGCCGACAGCTTTTCAAGGCACGACCGCGTAATGACGGTGTTGAACACTAATGATGGGTTATTCCTATCTCAATTTCGTTACTCTTTCTTTGCTGGAAAGGAAGACTCACAGAACACCTATAAATAGTCACCAGAATTAACAGCCGATTTATGCTATCATGACACCTGGTGACACCGATGCCACAGGAAAGTCGTCTCTTAACAGCCGATTCTTGATAATGTGGCAGAATTATTCGATGGTAATCTCCAATAATGATTAGTGTCCAACATCGCAATAACGGTCGCGCGTTGAAAAGAATCTTACGAGTTTACGAAAGGGTCATCGTTAATTTGAGAGATTTTTACACCTGAATCGACCCTTGAATCGCCTGTAGCGAAAGTGTGCAACAGCCCCATAGCTACTACTGAAATTCAAGTGAGCTTACTAATGAAGCCGTAACCATCAGAAAAGCCAGCTTCTGATTGGCGCCGATACAAGTTTGATAAAATGAAAATAATAGAATGTTAAATGGCTATTGCCTCAACCTGTATTACAATATACTCGTATACGAATAAGTCAGAAGCCAAATCTCTATAGTTCCAGTGCCTATTTCCTACGATCAAATTACATTCATAAGTGTCGTTCCTCGCATGAAATACTTGAGAATACCCGATCTTCCTTGATATGAAAAGAAAGCGGAGCCTCTTACGTTTGTCTACCTTCTTAGCTACACTGCTATGATCTCCAAGTCCTATGATTACTTTAAAAAGATTCCCTAGGCCCAATGTTGAAAAAAATTATGTTTCAAAAGTTGACACGAAAATCCATCCTCCAGCCAAAGCAATGATCTACTATCAAAATATTCGAAGTTTCCAAAATAAGGGAATGCTTTTACAAGATGAGCTGCGCTCTTTATTTCCTATTGATGTTATTTGTTTAGCAGAACACTGATTATCTGACGATGATATCGTACATATTGACAATTTTAATCTAATAGCGTCAGAAAGCAGAAAAACAAAATCTGCAGGAGGAGTTTGTATCTTTACAGGAAAAGATACAGTCACAATCCATTATGATCTTTCATCTCTGCATATTGAATTAATCTTTGAAGTTTGTGCTGTAAAATTAGTAGAAATGAAAGGAAAATGTCTCACCTCTCCATTAATCGTTGTTTGCATTTACAGACCTCCAAATGCAAATTTTAAAATTTTTATGTCAAATTTTGATAAACTCCTAGATAAATTGAAAAAAACTAACTATACATACCTGATAACAGGTGACTTTAATATTTGGATGCATGACCCAAAATGCGGTGAAAATATTAGTTTCAGAAGTTTGATTGAATCTTATGGTGCAAATGTATTGATAAACAAACAAATTACAAGGAAAGGAAAACCCTGTAATACTCTCCTAGATAATTGTATTTCAAATACTAAAAATGAGGCAAGGGTCGTGGACTCGACTCTATCTGACCATATTGGCATTCTAACCGAAGTTTACTCAGAAGTAGCGAAAGAAAATAGTAAGATATCTCAACGGAACTTTAGCAGAATTGGTCAATTAAAATTTATCTCCTATATGGAAGATTTTAATAGGAATTTATGTCTTCAAACAAATCATCTTAATGTTAATTCAAGTACAAAAATTTTTCAAGAACAACTAAATAATGCCATAGATGAATGTTTTCCGGTGCATCAAAAAACCAAAAAAGTATTAAACTGTAAGCCTTTCCAAAATGATAAAGTGTTAGTCTTAAGCAAGGAAAATAGAGAAAATTGGAAACTTTACAAGACAACTAACTTGAAAGTGTATAAAAAACATGTAAATAAATTGAACAAAAAGATTAAATCTATAATGTTTAAATTAAAAAGTGAGTCGTCGGCTAATAAAATTAAGGAGGCGCCGCACTCTAAAAAAACGAAAACAGTTTGGAGAATAATAAATGAAAACAGCGGTAAAGAGGTGTGTAGCAATACAGTAGATTCTCTAGATGAAAATGGTCAACAAATAACACACCCACAAGAAATTGTAAATAATTTCAATGAATATTTCATCAACTCCTCGAATATCTCCGATAATAATGCCTACAGTCGTCGTAAAGCCACTGATTATGCCAGTAGAAGTAACACTGTAAATACTCATTTCAAACTAAAAGAAGTGGATGATTATGAAATCATTAGTGCATTCGAAAGTTTAAACAAAAATGCAGCCACGGGGTTAGATAATCTATCAGGTAAATTTCTAGCAAAAAATCTAGACCTGTTACTCCCAAATCTCACATTTTTAATTAATGATGCCATTAAAACAGGCAGGTTTCCAGACTCGCTCAAGTTGGCCAAGGTGATTCCTTTTCATAAATCGGGTTTAAAAAAATTACAAAAAAATTACAGGCCTATATCTACAGGGTGTAAAAAAAAAAGGAGCAGCTCCGAATAACTCGAGTTTGGGTTCGAATTTAATAAAACGCTGAAACACGGGTTCCATTATTTTGAGGGGGACATCTTTTAGGGGGGTTGCCAAATTCCAGGCCCCCCAGGGGGGCGGGTACGGGGGTCACCGCCCCCCTAAATCACATTTCTCAAATGGCGACCCCTAATTTTTATTACATAACTTTGAAGAACATCAAATTCTAAGCATTTTGGCGCAAACCGCAGGTCGATATCGTTTTTCGTGTTCGAGATATCGAAAGTCAAAGTTCGATTTTGACCCATTTTCAAAAATTCATAACTCCCACTAAAAAAGTCGGAATTTAAAAAACTATTAGCTTAAAATGCTCTACAAAACAAGTCCTTTTCAGAAAAAAATACAACTGTCCAGGAAATTTGAATTTTAGGCTCCGAAAAAAATATTCAAAATTTTCGAAAATTTTGAATCGGCGATATTCTTGTAAAACGGCCAGAATCGACAATTTTGGCTTAAAACCTGTTGGCTGAGTCCAAATGAGCGATGCAAAGCTCTCTAAAGCCCCCAAACCCCCATTAAAGCCCGAGAGAGAGGTGTTTCCTGACTCTAAATTTAGCAGTGTTCTCAATACTGAGTTTGATCATTTTAAAGGTGATTTTGAGACTTTCTTGAGCTTTTAAGCGCTTTGCATCGCTCATTTGGACTCAGCCAACAGGTTTTAAGCCAAAATTGTCGATTCTGGCCGTTTTACAAGAATATCGCCGATTCAAAATTTTCGAAAATTTTGAATATTTTTTTCGGAGCCTAAAATTCAAATTTCCTGGACAGTTGTATTTTTTTCTGAAAAGGACTTGTTTTGTAGAGCATTTTAAGCTAATAGTTTTTTAAATTCCGACTTTTTTAGTGGGAGTTATGAATTTTTGAAAATGGGTCAAAATCGAACTTTGACTTTCGATATCTCGAACACGAAAAACGATATCGACCTGCGGTTTGCGCCAAAATGCTTAGAATTTGATGTTCTTCAAAGTTATGTAATAAAAATTAGGGGTCGCCATTTGAGAAATGTGATTTAGGGGGGCGGTGACCCCCGTACCCGCCCCCCTGGGGGGGCCTGGAATTTGGCAACCCCCCTAAAAGATGTCCCCCTCAAAATAATGGAACCCGTGTTTCAGCGTTTTATTAAATTCGAACCCAAACTCGAGTTATTCGGAGCTGCTCCTTTTTTTTTTACACCCTGTATATTACCTTTCATGTCAAAAGTTTTTGAAAAAGTAATTTATAAACAAATGGTAAACTATTTTGAGATAAATCACCTCTTCACCAAATGTTAGTATGGATTTAGGAAAAATAAAAATACCAGCGAAGCACTGTTGAAATTTTTGAAAAGTGTTCACTCAGCACATGATGATCAATCAGTAGTAAGCATCCAAATAGATTTTAAAAAAGCTTTCGATGTGGTAGACCATCAAATACTTTTAAAAAAAACTTGAATGTTATGGTTTCAAAGGTACTGAACTTAGTCTCATGAAGTCATATCTAACAAATCGCAGGCAATTAACGGAAATAACTTATAATGGTGTAAAATATAGATCCGGTACCTTAGTCTGTGATAAAGGGGTTCCACAAGGATCAATATTGGGCCCACTTTTATTTTTAATCTTTATTAATGATTTACCACAGAGTCTAGAGACCGTGGCTTTAAACTTAAACCTAAATTTAGAAACAGTAATTTTTGCAGATGACACTAATATAATAATCAAAAGTAGAAATATTCTTGAGAAATTATTTGGTGTTTTCTCAATTTTTTATGACTGGTGCACTGCAAATAAGATTGTTATAAATTTTACTAAAACATGTATTATAAATTTTACTCCAGATATATTATTTTTTGACCATCTGAGATTTGGTGAATACATAATTAATGTAACACACGAAAATAGATATTTAGGCTTAACCATTGACGATAGGCTGACATGGTCGAGTCATATCCTACGAACAGTAAAAAAACTAAATTCTCAAGTTTATGCAATCCGTAATTTGATGAAGTTCATGAATGCTGCTTCAGTTATGCTTTTTTATAATGGTAATATTCAATCCGTTGTGAATTATGGTATAGTTCTATGGGGCGCCTGTATAAATTCTGTTAGCCAAGAAGTGCTCATAGTTCAAAAAAGAGCCCTAAGATTAGTTGCAAGGAAACCATTTAGAAGTTCTCCTAGGGAATTATTTAAAAAATTTAAAGTAATGACAGTCTATAACATGTACATCTATGAAGTCATACTAGCTGGAATAAAAGAAAATGTCTTGTCTGTTAATGGAATGAAACCTACCCACACACATAATACAAGGCATATGTTCCATGGAAGACCGCAAAAAAGAAACGAGCATCCAAAATCAGTGAATCAGTTAGCCATCCAGTTTTTCAACACACTGTCACAAGACCTCAAAAAAACTTTCAAAAATGATGGCCCTGTATCTTTTTTAAATAAATTAAAAATTAACTTAAAGAAAACGCCATATTATTCTCTCAAAGAATTTTTTGATGCACCAATCTGATTTTTTGATTACCTATGTTATCTTTCTTTCTTGTATGATTATACATTCAATATTGACGTGTGCGATAGCTTTGTGTATTAGGCTCAAATGTATAAATAAAACTTATTATTATTATTACTGCGATTATTAGCGATTTTAACCATGGCGAACGCGCATCATTTATTCACATTTTTTCTTTTAGTTTATACGATTTGCAGAACCGAGTATAATATTATATCGTTCTTATACACGCTCACCATTTTTGAAATCGCAAATAATCGCAGTGTGTCTTGAAAAATGAAGAAACTAGGAGGGTCTCAGCTTTCTTTCCGTACTAATGAAAATCGAGTATTTTCAAGTAGACTAAGTATCTTGCGAAAATTTCATCGGAATCTATTGATGCTAATCCCCCCCCCCATGCATATAAGTGGCGTAGCGTGCAATTTGGCAACGTTGTACTATGCCCATTTAAAGTTTAATTCGCGGTTCGGAGCGGTTTTCGGTTCACGGTTCCGTTCGGTTCAAGTCCCTGATTTAAACCCATGAAAAAGATCGAACTGTTGGGTGTTCGGTGAACACCTTCGCATTCGACCTTTTGCATGGGTTTAAATGGACATCGTACAACGTTGCCAAATAGCACGCTACGCCACTGAATTTTGCATATCTGTGATTCCCATAACCAACAGATCAACAATGCCGTCCATTTTCATGTTCACAACTTTTAAAATCGCAATTTATCGCTGTATATTTGGATGATAAAGAAACCTGAAAGTCTCAGCTTTCTTTTGACACCAAGTAAAATAAAGTTTTCTCAAGTAGGTATAGGTCAGTTGCATTGTCAACAGAAACTACTTTTGATGCTTGATACTTATCGATTATGCCGAGAAAATAAAAATGAGTTCTGTTCCATCGAAATCCGTTCAGAAATAAGCGAGATATATCCATGTGAAAATGACGACATTATTGCGTCATTTCGTCGTCAAGATTTGGACCGACTTGCATGTTTGCACTACAGTTACGCCGACCTGTGCAGTGCTGCCAACCACTTTCCTCACAAAAGCTCGCCGCCGTATTTCATTTCATTGTTTATGTTCGTTGTTGTTGCTGTGTCCGTGGCTATAGTGTTATCAGGGTGTGTTTTATTATTGTTTATCATTTATTCGCGGTAAATTGACGGATTTTAAAGTTAACTGGTTTGAAATGTCTTTGGCAATCGTTGTTCTTTTTAAAATGACTCAGTCTTGCATCACTGCGCGCTTGGTGGGAAGATACACGGGTGGCGGACAGTGGCGGAAAACGACGAAAAGACGCAATAATGTCGTCATTTTCAAAGATATATCTTGCTTATTTCTGAACGGATTTCGATGGAACAAAGCTCATTGTTATTTTCTCGGCATAATCTATGAGAATCAAGCGTTAAAAGTCGATTCTGTTGACAGTGCAACTGACCTATATCATGCAAAAATTTCATCTGAATCTATCGAGGTTGACTGCTTTCTCTCGTGTGTTATTTCTGCGATTCGTCGGCTCCGATGTACCTATGATCCGTATCCCTTTGAAGTTGATATAACTTTGAGGACCCCCCTCTATTATGATTTTTGGTCATCGTTGATTGCATTTTGTTGCTCCCCGTATGTTATGGTTTCTGACGAAGAGGAAAAAGTGAAAAGTAGAATCCTGCTACTGAAAAGCATCAAAACGCATCAGTATGCGGTGGATTTACACAATTTGACTCGTTTATTTATTCAGTACCTACTGCACATACAGGGTGTCAATTAAAAAAGGAGCCAGGCTTAATATCTCGAAAACGGCTCCGAATTTCGAAAAACGCTGAAACACGTGTTCGATTATTTCGAAGCGGACATCTTTTGAGGGGGTACCCAATTTCGGAGCCAATTGGGGTCAAGTCCCATATTTCATATGGGGACTCCCATTTTTTATTTGATAATCGGAAAGAGGGTAAAATTCTAAGACTTTTGGCGCAAACTGAAAGTCGATATCGTTTTTCGTGTTTGATATATCGCAGGTCAAAGTTCGATATGGACCCATCTTCAGAAATTCGTAACTTTCCTTCAAGTAGTCCAAATTTCAAAAACTTTGGGTCTAAAATGCTCTACAGAGCAAGCACTTTTCAGAAAAAAATTCAATTTTAACAGAAATTTAGTCAAAATTTGGTTTAAAGCCCCCAAACATTTTTAACGTTTTTGGCCCCCACGGGGGGCTATCAGAAAAATTCCGAGAGACGACCCCTATCGAGTGATACATCAATCGAAAAGGCGTAACAAACTGAGCATTTTGGCGCAAACCGGAGGTCCATATCGTTTTTCATATTCGAGATATCGCATTCTGTAAATCGACATTTGACATTCGATAGCTCGAATATGAAAAACGATATGGACCTCCGGTTTGCGCCAAAATGCTCAGTTTGTTACGCCTTTTTGATTGATGTATCACTCGATAGGGGTCGTCTCTCGGAATTTTTCTGATAGCCCCCCGTGGGGGCCAAAAACGTTAAAAATGTGTGGGGGCTTTAAAACCAAATTTTGACTAAATTTCTGTTAAAATAGAATTTTTTTCTGAAAAGTGCTTGCTCTGTACAGCATTTTAGACCCAAAGTTTTTGAAAGAGCTTGATTCAAAATGGGGGTTTTTCTCCCCCCCCCCCCCACCGATTTTCCTGAAACTTTGAATTTTGATAGTACTTGATACAAGTAGTCTTTTTTTCAAATAAAGTTTTTCCAAAAATAATTAGGGGGGAGTTACAGTGTTGCAAAGTTGCACCTTTCAAAAATTCATAACTTTCGCTTAAATCATTCGATTGAAACGCGGTTTTCACCAAAAGATGCGGATTGTAAAGCACTTTCATGACATCTAAACGGAATTCCATTTCAATAATTTTTGACTTAGTTATCGTCATTTTTGTGATTTTTAGGCCACTCAAAATCTACTTAAAGTGAAATAAAAAAAAGGGTATTTTTTGATTTTGACCGGGTTGAAATATGTTATTCCTCTTTAAATTCTGCGTAAAATGAGCCCAAGCAGAATGCAGGGCGATTTTTTGTTCCGGAGCTATGCATTTTTTAGTAAGCGAAAAACGAGTTTTTTAGGGTACCCATGAGCGTTCGATAGAGAGGCTCAAGTCAAATAAATGGAAATGGTATTTTTTTATTTTGATCGAATTGAAATATGTTATTCCTACTTAAATTCTGCGTAAAGTGAGCCCAAGCAGAATGTGGGGCGATTTTTTGTTGCGAAGCTATGCGCGTTTTAGTAAGCGAAAGTCAAGTGGTTGAGGCTACCCGGGCTACCCACGTCTTTGAGCCTCTCCATAGAACGCTCGACACCCTGTAAGTGCAGTAGGTACTGAATAAATAAACGAGTCAAAGGACATTACCCAAAATGGGCCTTTTTACCCCTGAGAGCGAAATGTGAAATACTTTCAGGAATGATAGAGGATTAAATCAGCGTTCCGAATCTGGCCTATTTTTTGATTTTGGACGAAGGGAATGGGGGGAGGGGGGTTCAAAGTTAGACACTTCAAACGCCCATAACTTTTGAACTAATAAAGATATGATGATGTACTTTATGCAAAAAGATAGATCTTTTAAAGATCTTTCGATTGATATGTATGATATTTGCCTAATTTTAATTTTTAATCGATTTATCGAAGTTTTTTTGATTTTTTTGAAATCGGGTTTTCAGTTTTTTTAATGGTAGAAGTTTGGCAACGCACGAATCATCACAAATTGTTTCCAGGATAAAAGGAAACGCAATTTGCTAAAAAATGGTTTAAACCGCATACTGGAGAAATGCTTTGAAGCGGAGTTATGAGGGTTCAAAGTTGGCGCTTTCGCGAAAAAGGCCGCCCCGAGGGGCGAACCAAAGGTGGTAGAAGTTGGCATTAACTGTTCTTACTTCTTCCCGTCCAAATGACTTGAAATTTGGTAACCTTGGGTATTTTTTAACGCTGAATTCAAATTTTTCATCAGTTTTTCACAATTTAAAAATCCAAGATGGCTGCCAACCAAATTGCCGAAAAAATGCTCGGCAGCCATCCTGGATTTTTAAATTGTGAAAAACTGATGAAAAATTTGAATTCAGCGTTAAAAAATACCCCAGGTTGCCAAATTTCAAGTCATTTGGACGGGAAGAACAGTTAATGCCAACTTCTACCACCTTTAGTTCGCCCCTCGGGGCGGCCTTTTTCGCGAAAGCGCCAACTTTGAACCCTCATAACTCCGCTTCAAAGCATTTCTCCAGTATGCGGTTTAAACCATTTTTTAGCAAATTGCGTTTCCTTTTATCCTGGAAACAATTTGTGATGATTCGTGCGTTGCCAAACTTCTACCATTAAAAAAACTGAAAACCCAATTTCAAAAAAATCAAAAAAACTTCGATAAATCGATTAAAAATTAAAATTAGCAAATATCATACATATCAATCGAAAGGTCTTTAAAAGATCTATCTTTTTGCACAAAGTACATCATCATATCTTTATTAGTTCAAAAGTTATGGGCGTTTGAAGTGTCTAACTTTGAACCCCCCTCCCCCCTTTCCCTTCGTCCAAAATCAAAAAAAAGCCAGATTCGGAACGCTGATGTAATCCTCTATCATTCCTGAAAGTATTTCACATTTCGCTCTCAGGGGTAAAAAGGCCCATTTTGGGTAATGTCCTTTGACTCGTTTATTTATTCAGTACCTACTGCACATACAGGGTGTCAATTAAAAAAGGAGCCAGGCTTAATATCTCGAAAACGGCTCCGAATTTCGAAAAACGCTGAAACACGTGTTCGATTATTTCGAAGCGGACATCTTTTGAGGGGGTACCCAATTTCGGAGCCAATTGGGGTCAAGTCCCATATTTCATATGGGGACTCCCATTTTTTATTTGATAATCGGAAAGAGGGTAAAATTCTAAGACTTTTGGCGCAAACTGAAAGTCGATATCGTTTTTCGTGTTTGATATATCGCAGGTCAAAGTTCGATATGGACCCATCTTCAGAAATTCGTAACTTTCCTTCAAGTAGTCCAAATTTCAAAAACTTTGGGTCTAAAATGCTCTACAGAGCAAGCACTTTTCAGAAAAAAATTCAATTTTAACAGAAATTTAGTCAAAATTTGGTTTAAAGCCCCCAAACATTTTTAACGTTTTTGGCCCCCACGGAGGGCTATCAGAAAAATTCCGAGAGACGACCCCTATCGAGTGATACATCAATCGAAAAGGCGTAACAAACTGAGCATTTTGGCGCAAACCGGAGGTCCATATCGTTTTTCATATTCGAGATATCGCATTCTGTAAATCGACATTTGACATTCGATAGCTTCGAAAGTCGAGCGTTCTATGGAGAGGCTCAAAGACGTGGGTAGCCTGGGTAGCCTCAACCACTTGACTTTCGCTTACTAAAACGCGCATAACTCCGCAACAAAAAATCGCCCCACATTCTGCTTGGGCTCATTTTACGCAGAATTTAAGTAGGAATAACATATTTCAATTCGATCAAAATAAAAAAATACCGTTTCCATTTATTTGACTTGAGCCTCTCTATCGAACGCTCATGGGTACCCTAAAAAACTCGTTTTTCGCTTACTAAAAAATGCATACCTCCGGAACAAAAAATCGCCCTGCATTCTGCTTGGGCTCATTTTACGCAGAATTTAAAGAGGAATAACATATTTCAACCCGGTCAAAATAAAAAATTTCATTTTTTTTTATTTCACTTCAAGTAGATTTTGAGTGGCCTAAAAATCACAAAAATGACGATAACTAAGTCAAAAATTATTGAAATGGAATTCCGTTTGGATGACATGAAAGTGCTTACCAATCCGCATCTTTTGGTGAAAACCGCGTTTCAATCGAATGATTTAAGCGAAAGTTATGAATTTTTGAAAGGTGCAACTTTGCAACACTGTAACTCCCCCCTAATTATTTTTGGAAAAACTTTATTTGAAAAAAAAAGACTACTTATATCAAGTACTATCAAAATTCAAAGTTTCAGGAAAATCGGTGGGGGGGGGGGGTGGGGGAGAAAAACCCCATTTTAAATCAAGCTCCTTTGGACTACTTGACGGAAAGTTACGAATTTCTGAAGATGGGTCCATATCGAACTTTGACCTTCGATAAATTGAAAGCAAAAAACTATATCGACCTCCGGTTTGCGCCAAAAGTCTTAGAATTTTACCCTCTTTTCGATTATCGAATAAAAAATGGAGGTCCCTGTTTGAAATATGGGACCTGACCCCAATGGGGCCCCTCAGAGGGGGCCCCGAAATTGGGTACCCCCTCAAAAGATGTCCCCCTCGAAATGATCGAACACGTGTTACAGCGTTTTTCGAAATTCGGAGCCGTTTTCGAGATATTAAGCCTGGCTCCTTTTTTAATTGACACCCTGTATATTTCTATGACACACCCTCTCACCGAAGCAATTACGCATGAATATCAGATACAAGCTCCGCTACTTGCCACGTTGAGAGAACTCGATACCAAAAATGCATATGCTTTATGCCTAGTTGTTATACGGATAAAAAAAAAAGTCCCTTGTAAAAATGTTCCATGAACTCTGTTCCAATTTTCCATGTGGACATGGAAATCGTCTTGATTTCCATGTAAATTAGGTTGATTTCCGTGTAAATTTACACGGAAATCACAGTGATTTTCATGTCCACATGGAAAATTGGAACTGAGTTCATGGAACATTTTTACTAGGGGTACGACAAAAATGAACTAGGTACTCAAAGATCCAACGCACTGCATACCTAAAACATACCTAAACTAGCATATTGCCCGTCGGGCTACTGACGGGTACTGTGGTTTCTTTTTTTGTTTTACTCATTTTTTGTTGTTTCTCTTTTCTTGTGGTGTTTTCAATCGGTTTTTTTTTTTCCGTTTTTTTTATCCTCCTTTTGCTCTTTTCTTTTTTGCTTTGTTCCCAATTTTTTTTTTTTTTTTTTTTTTTTTTTTTTTTTTTTTTTTTGATCCTGTCAGTGGTGTAGCGTGCAAATTAGCAACGTTGCAGCTCTTCTATTCAAATTTGCGAAAAAGTTCGGAGTATACCGAGTGGCGCAAAAGTCCGTTCTCCCCCTTTTATTTTTTGAACGGCTGCAGAAAAAAAAAATTGAAACTTTGGAGTCTTCCATAACTTTTAAGGAGCTTTCGCGTGAGGGGGTCAACATTTTCAAAATCACTCCCCTTAGGGGGAAAGGACCCCAACTCAAAATTTTCAAATGGCTACCCCTATCTTGTGATAGCTCATTCAAAAGAACATAAAATTCTAAGACTTTTGGCGCAAACTGGAGGTCAATATCGTTTTTCGTTTTCGATTTATCGAAGATCAAATATCGATTTGGATCCATTTTCAAAATATCATTACTCCTATGTAAAAAGTCGGAATTTAAAAAACCAGTGGTCTAAAATACTCTAAAAAGCAAGTACTTTCCTGAAAAAATACTACTATGCCATAAATTTATTCAAAACTTGATTTTACAGCCCCAAAAATGTCTAACGTTTTTACGCTCCCAGGGGGACTGTCTCAAAAATGCCTGCAGACGGATCCTATCGAGTGATATGTCGATAAAACAGGCGTAAAGAAATGAGAATTTTGGCGCAAACCAGAGGTCAATAGCATTTTTCGAATTCGAGATATCGAGCTTTGAAAATCTACCTTTGACAATCGATGATTGTCAAAGGTCGATATCGACTCCCCTGGGAGCGTAAAAACGTTAGAAATTTTTGGGGCTGTAAAATCAAGTTTTAAATAAATTTATGCCACAGCAGTATCTTTTCAGAAAAGTACTTGCTTTTTAGAGTATTTTAGACTACTGGTTTTTTTAAATTCCGACTTTTTACGTAGAAGTAATGATATTTTGAAAATGGGTCCAAATCGAACTTTGACCTTCGATAAATTGAAAGCAAAAAACTATATCGACCTCCGGTTTGCGCCAAAAGTCTTAGAATTTAATGTTCTTTTGAATTAGCTATCACAAAATAGGAGTAGCCATTTGAAAATTTTGAGTTGGGGGCCTTTCCCCCCTAAGGGGGGTGATTTTGAAAATGTTGACCCCCTCACGCGAAAGCTCTCAAAAAGTTATGGAAGACCCCAAAGTTTCAATTTTTTATCTGCAGCCGTTCCAAAAATAAAAGGGGGGACGGACTTTTGCGCCACCCTGTAGACTGTTTTAGTAGAGCGATATACCGTATCGATTGCCGTCCGAGGGCCTCTGGTCCTAAACAAACTCTGGTTCAATGTAATTTCCCCATAAGCGAACTTTTGTACGGAGATTTAGGGTATTAAATCAAACAATTAAGTAATGCGACCTTTTGGCAATTATGAATTCTACGTCCTCGAAAATGCTTAGTTATGCCTGGTTCCTTGACTAAAACTGCCGAAATCAATAAGATATTACAGATTAAATCTTGCATTTGTTGGCTAAAATCGCCCAAAATCCCACCAATTCCACACCAACAACAATAACATTGGGTGGTTCCAACCTCCAAACGCATCGTTTAATCTGTAATATCTTGTTGATTTTGGCAGTTTTACGGGTGAAACCAGGCAAAATTAAGCATTTTCGAGGACGTAGAATGTATAATCGCTAGAACGTCGCATTCATTTTTTGATTTAATAGTCTAAATTTCCGTTCAAAAATCCGCTTATGGGGAAAATGCATTGAATCAGAGTTTGTTTGGAGCCAGAGGCCCTCGGACGGCAATCGATACGATATATCACTCTACTAAAACAGTCTATTGGTTGTTCGGTGAACACTTCTGTTGGTAGTGTAGTTTAGTGCTCCTGCCACTTGAGGCAGCACTGTCGACCTAGCCGTCCGGGGTTGTCGGGCAAGGCGATCCGATAGTAAATATCATATATTCTTCACGGTCCCAATGGCGTAGTCCTGGCTTTCAATATCCTCTCGATCAACATGGTGTCAAGTGTGCGGTAAATCGTCAAATCTTTTTCTTTTGCGAGTATACGTGCGGTTAACTCGCCCGCCTCGTTTTAGCTTTCGTTCTTTTCTTTTAGTTCTTTCATTATGTCCTGATTATGTCTATTTTAAATCCTTAACCTCAATTTCGTCGCCGAACCACGTGTGGCCTAAAATGTCGATATTTCTTGTTAAATCTAGTCAGTGATCGGTCTCGCCCATGCATCCTCATTTAAAAATCGCTTTTTCCTAAATGCCGTCAAAAGTCGTCTCAAAGTTACGGTATTCGTCGGAGTCACGTCAAACTTAGCTCGTTCAGTCAGCAGCCTATACCTCATCCATGGCCCAGTCCGCAGTCGTCGTAGTCTTCAAGTCAAAGATATCTATCTAGTCTGTCTCATCATGTCCAAGTCTGTGGTTCTAAGCCGTCAAGTTCATGTCTGTCCATGAGTTCTCGCCAATTCAACGTCTGTCTGTCTAGTCATAGTTATCTTATCTCGTCCTGTCAACTAAAGTGAGTCGCTAATGATGAATCAGTCATCCCCAGTGCAAGTCTTCCAGTCACGTCAAGTCCAAGTCTTTCAATCACGTCAAGTCCAAGCCTTTCAGTCACGTCAAGTCTAAACCATCCTGTCACGTCTCATCAAGTCACAGTCATATTGTCTCGTCACGTCAACCGAGTTTACTTACTGCCTTTAACCAACAAATCAGTCCATCTCTAAGTCTGTCTGTCTCGTTTAAATTGTCAAGCTACTCTATCTAGCTGTTTCGTAACTTCTTGCCATCTATCGAAGCAGTATCATTGCAAATCGAAATGCCCAATAACCAAGATGAAGATACAACCAACCCTACTCCTAACAACTCTCGTAAGTCAAATTTTGACTTATCAATGTGCATTCCAATTTCGTTCAAAGGAGACCTTGCTGTTAATTGGAAAGATTTCAAATCCAGTTTCACAATCTTTCTGTTAGCCGCAGGACTCGATGAAGAAAATGATGCACGTAAAAATGCATTACTAATTAGCTGCATGGGTCAACAATGCACTCCCGTCTTCAAATCTTTCGATGTGGATGTCTTAACTATAAAACACAAAGACCTAATTGATAAATTTGAAAAACATTTTTCACCGAAAGTGAATGTCACCGTGAAACAACTGACCCTATTCAGCCGCAGACAGAAAACCAATGAGACCTTTGAAGAGTTCTTGAAAGCATTAAGAAACCTAAGCAAACACTGTCAACTAGAAACTCTGCGAGAAAGCATCATCAAAAACCTTTCCATCGGAGGCATGAATTCCTCTAATGAAAAAATCAAAATAGAGCTTCTCAGTTCCTCTGAAACAGATTTAACTAAAATTTTTAACCTTGCACAAACTTTGCAACTGTCCAAAGAAAACTCGGAAAAACTAAGCCAATCCAGTGTCAACTAAATTGCTTCATCTTCTAAATCAGGTCCAAATCACATGTCTCAACGCCGTAGTTTCAGCCGATCTCCATCACGTAGAATTCGCCATTCATCACCCTATCGTCAAGGATCACCTCATCCTCGCCGATCTTATCAACATCGTCAATCATCGCCCCATAGAAGATCGTCACATCACCAAAGATCGTCTCCTTACCGAAGTCCATCGCCACATCAGCGTTCTTCACCATACAGACACTCTTCACCTCGTCACTCAAGAAGTCCGAATCGACAACTGTGCCCCAACTGCGGTCAACATCATCGATACAGATGTCCCGCCAGAGATGTTGAGTGCCGTGCGTGTAGAAAATATGGTCATTATTCTAGAATGTGTCCTAATAAAGCAGTGAATAGTATTCGCGTAAATGATCTTAATGATTCCGATATTCTCTTCGTCGGTGAAATTAATAAAGCTCCTAAAGCTAAGAAAAAATGGTTCTTCCCCATCTTTATTAATAACCAGCAAATCGGAGCGAGAGTCGATACGGGTGCTGAAACAAATCTAATCTCAGAAAAGTTGTTCAATAATTGAAATCTACAAAAGGAATGTGCGCTGCAACCAACTCGCGTTCAAATCAACACCTTCACGCATCAACCCATCGATATTCTTGGTGAGATAAATTTAAATTTTTGTTACAAAAATAGAAATATCAACGATATTTTTCATGTTACCAAACTAGCATGTACTCCTATAATTGGTCTTACCCTTGCTGAAGAATTGGGACTAGTTAGCATTGTTAATCAAGTCAATAAAGACTCAGAAACAAATTACCAATCCATTCTGAAAGAATATAAAGCTGTTTTTAACACTAAGGACAGCATTGGCTGTATTAGTGATAGAGAGGTTCACCTTGAGATAGATCCTACTGTTAAACCTGTAAATGATCCTCCCAGGAAGATTCCCCTAAAATCTAGAATTGCTCTAAAAAAGCATCTTAAGGAACTTGTCAAACTTAACACCATAGAGCCCGTGAAAGGTTACACTCCGTGGACTAATTCTCTTGTTATCGTTCATCGTAAAGACAACTCTATCCGCTTATGTCTTGATCCAAGAAACTTGAACAAGGCCATTAAACGTCCTATACATTGTCTTCCAGATACTGATTTCATCAGATCTGAGTTGCGAAATGCTAAATATTTTACCAAACTTGATATAAAAAATGGTTTTTGGAATTTGAAACTTAACAAAGAAAGTTCTAAGCTGTGTACCTTCAACACTCCATATGGTAGATTTAAATTCTTGAGGTTACTCTTTGGTATTTCTTCAGCCAATGATATTTTTCAGGCTGAAATGGTGGAACAATTTAAAGATATTCCTGGTCTCATTATCTACGTTGATGATTTTTTGATCTACGCTAAAAACAGAAAAGAACATGATAGGATTCTGAAACAGGTTCTGCAAAGAGCCGCAGAACTTGGTATTAAATTTAATCCTCCAAAATGTAAATTTTTTCAACTAGAAATTGAGTTCTTAGGTGAGGTATACTCTTTTAATAAAATCAAAATTGACCCCGAAAGAGTTATTGCTATTCAAAAAATGAATCCGCCCAAAAATGTAACGGAATTACAAAGATTGTTAGGTATTGTGAACTTTCTTCGTTCTTTCATTCACAATTTGTCCGCTAAAACACATAACCTACGTCAGCTTTTGAAAAAACAAAATCTGCGGGAATGGACGCCCACTCATAACGAAAAATTTGAAAGTCTTAAAACTGAAATTACCAATGCCCCCGTATTAACGAACTTTGATATCAACCTACCTATCCTAATGTCAGTTGATGCCTCTAAGGATGCATTAGGTGCTACTATCATGCAAGAGTCTAAACCCATTGCTTTTGCCTCTACAACTCTTACCAATGCCCAACAAACTTGGGGACAAATAGAAAAAGAGCTCCTTGGAATTTTAAGCGTGCCGTATTTATACGGTACGCTTTTTGTTTTCATTTTCATATCTAATATATAGGTTGCATGCTTTCCTTATGGCAAAACCTTGGCGGGAAAGGTTTGAAAAATTAAAAACGTGTTTTCTTAAAACTGGTTCCATTAATCGTTAATTTATTGCTGCAATCCAGGAGGTCTCGGCGTCTTTTTTCTTAAAATTGTAAAAGTTTTGGTATTCCTGTTAATTTCAATAAGTTATTAAGCGTCAAAGTCGAATTCCTTTGAACGAGAATTCCATACAGGTCCAGCAACCTAAGTCATTTGTGCCAACCTATGAGTCAAAATTCCAAGGCAGGAGGGGGGTGGAAACATCCTTCACAGAAACCCTCTTTGCCCCTCGGCTTTGGGCTCCACCGGTCACGAGATTTCTTCACGGTTCATTAAGCGGAGAGATTTGTGAATGTGTGGGAGAGAGAGGGTGTTAGAGAGGTTTTGTTTCTCAGGACTCGCACGGTCTGAGGACTCATATAAAAATGTCAAAATCTATTTGACGAGGGTTTCGAAAAGAAGTGACGCCGAGGTATGGATGAAGAGCGGGAGAGGTATAGAAAAGAGAGGGGCTCATTCATATCCTTAAATAGACCTGTGTAGTGATGTCGTCACGATCAAAATTGGTTCCAAACAAATGCTCTATCTCAGTCAATCTCGTTGATTTACCTGTAAGAAATCAGATCCAAATTTTCGAACGCAAATTCATGCTAGTTAAAGAACAGTTTTATCAAATTTTATTGCACCATTAGACTCCACGTACCTTAAAGTATCTATTCACTCTAACATAATTCCTAAAAGATCACAAGCGAAGTTACAATCACAGTTATACCGAAAGATGTTCTACGTTTTGTCCTCGTCTTACTCACGGTCTCTTATGGGGTTATCACCGTCATGACACTCAATCATTCTAACTTCTCTTCGTATCGAAGCTATTGTTCGAGGTATAACACATGTCGTGATGGTGCTGATGAGCCTATATCCTAGAATTTTGTGCTCATTAGAAACTGTGAGTCTGACAAGAACAAAACATAAGACTTTCTTCGATAATACTGTGATTGTGCATTGATGCGCGATGTTTCAAAAAGTTTGTGGGAGCAGGCTCATATTTTATCACTGAGAAAAAAGTGGCTGTTAAAACTGTAAGAATAGAACAATAGATGTGTTTCGCCTTATTTCAATCATGAGACCTATCGTTGCTATAGTCAGCGCGCTTGAATTTACACGAATTCCGATTGTGTCTATGGAATTTCGATTATTTCTATGGGAAATAAAGCGCGGGAATATATATATCCTATCGGAAAATTCATCGAAACAATCGGAAATTTTTATAAGAACCGTGGAACCGAATGGTGTGATAAACACAACTGGTGCAAAGTACATGTTGTTTACTAGCACTTGTATTTGAAAATTTGGATCGTGTTTCATATGGGAAAACCCACGAGAGCGAGTGAGACGGAGCCTTTTTTTGGGACCAATTTTTTTCATGACGTCACATTAAACAGGTCTTGGTCATTGGACAAGACCAAGGGGACATACAGGGGATCTGCAAATTGAAAACCCCTTAATGAGCGTCTATGCAATCAAGGGATTTTTGAGGAAATTGTGGGCGTTTTGTTGAAAAAAAGGTTTTTAAAATCCAGAACAAAGAGAGGGGGGTAAAATTCGCATTAATAGCTCTAAAAAGTGAGAGGGGCTGTCAGGTGTCTTCCACCCCTGGACAGCCTCCTCGCTGCGGCTATGGAATTGACTTTGGAATAACTTATTTACCTATCCTAAAACGTTTCTCGCGTGTACAGTATTTTTTACTGGAAGCTTCTTCAAATTTTGGAAATTATAGGTCCATATGGAACTTTGCTTTTCCAACACGCAAAATGATATCGACCGACGCCAACAGAAAAAGAAATAATATTACAATGCGTGATAATGAATAATGGCTTAGTTTTGACTGTAAACATTCGATACTTTTCAACAAAATAAATGGGGGGAGGGGGAATTAAAATCCACAAACGTCTTAAACCTCCACGTCTACTAATCTATACCCCTAGAATGCTTGACGTGTAAAGGGCACCTGAAATGGTTAGTGCTGTATATTAAAGGATTATTTTTTCATGAATTTGCAAGTGTTCCATTTATGCATATTACATATCTACATCGTGACAATCGCAATAAGTGCTGACAGCACCTAAAACGGAAAAAAAGAAGAAGAAAAACTGTTTATTATTTAGAATCACGGCTTTTCCAAATATGACACTTTTTGACTTCAAATGAGCGCAACCTCATTTGTGATCCCTGTGCAAGCCATTTAAAAGGTGGAGAAAATATATATTGTCTCTACTTTATGTGGGTAAAAAAGATCGAGCTAGCCTTATCAAATAATTTTCTCTTTTCAGCTTTCAATGGGTTTGTTGCAAAATTTTGCTACAGCGCTATAGAGTTTTGATTCTGATGTAAAATCGCCTGAAAATTACATTGGTGGCATCAAATAGTCATAAAATCCATTAATAAACTCACAAAACGCATTATAAAGAAAGCCAAGATGACAGTCGTAAAGCCAAACAATCTGTGCACGCGCATACGACGAACATCAAAGACAGGCGATCCATTTTCCCCTTTTTCGTTGAAAGGGGGGGGGGGGGGGGGGGGGAAAGAAAATATCTCTACAGTCCAACTGTGATTTTAAAAATGTGCATGGTCAAGATGTTGTCTTCTGTGAAGGGGCCAAGGGGGGGGGGGAGGGCAAAATATCAAGAACAGGGTGTTTCAAATTTAAGTGCCAAACTTATGGAGTGTATTTTTGGGGTCAACATATATATAATACTTTATTTTCCTACATGAATATGTGCTGCAAATGTTTCTCTTCTGAGCTAGAGCCCTCCAAAGTTTTGAAAACAAAAAAACAACGCCTTTGACTCATCTCCTTATAGATAGATCTGATCTTAATTTATTTTTTTCATCATTTCTCACCAAACAAGCTCAATTGGACAGCACTTGTCACAAAAGAACCGAGTGACATTTTTGATAAAATTGAGTTATTGATTGATAGAGCTAGCAATACTGAATCTCGAAGCAACAAGTGCTTCTTCTAAGAACAACTATTTCCCGTCAAAATTCCAGGTAAAAGTGAGCTGGTGAGCCTCATTGAAGTCATTGTCCGTATGATGAAATAAAATGAGAACTCGATTCCTTTTTCTTCAACCTTAATCCGAGTCACGTATGGAACCAACTCCGACTTGGTTCCTTTTATAGAATTGGGAACGGACTTAAGTCCAGATTAACGGATTTTAAAATATCAACAGTGTAAACCAACTCTGCCGTTTGGGTTCTCTTAGAGATTCGGTTTTCGTGATTATGCCAAACAAAAAGAAGAAAGGAACCAAGTCACTTTAAACGCTAAAAATTAAGTAGGTACCTTTCCTTCATAGGAAATTCCACTTTTCCGGTGTTGAAATGCAAAAACATAACACGGTAGTTGTATGAAATCAAAACGTAAGTAATTCCGAGTTTTTTGTTTAAATGCTAGCTCTTCAACTTTGGACTCATTTTTCTCGAGATCAGCTCCATGTCACGTGGTTCCTCTTTGATGAATTATCATTGCTAGCAAAAGCATTAAAGCTGTTCAGACTTTAGTGGCACGCTTTTCCAACACCTGCGTGTTGGAATTTTCCCTGCTTGTTTTTCGGTTGTAGAAAATTTCATCAATATATGTTTGGACAAATTGTACATGTAGAAACAGACCACAAACCATTAGAAACATTATTCAAAAAACAATATAAAGATGTTCCTATCCGGTTACAAAGAGTAATGCTAAAACTTGAACGCTATAACATTCAAGTCAAGTGGGTTCCAGGGAAAAAACTTGCTATAGCAGATGCTCTTAGTCGAGCACCCCTTAAAGATAATGTTGAACGTTCAGACGAATTACAGTGTGAGTTAGATTGCCAGATTGCTGCTCTAGATCAAACCATCGCTCTGTCTTTCAGTGAAAATAAACTAAAGCTGAAACGTTCAAAGACGAAACTTTAAATATCTTAAAAGATTATTATTTTAATGGATGGCCTGGCACAAAATCTAAGTGTCATAATCTTGCCAAACCATTTTTCAATGTAAGACATGAAATTTTTGTCAAAGACAATTTGCTTTTTAAAATTAATGCTATCATTGTACCGAGATCACTACAGTCAAATGTTCTAAAAATAATTCATGAAGGTCACATGGGTTTCGAATCATCTAGCCGCCGAGCCAAAGGAGTAGTCTACTGGCCCTTTCTAAAGTCCGATCTTAAAAATTTAACTGACAACTGTTCAGTCTGTATTAAACATTCTAACGCAAATCCGAAACAAACCATAACACCTCATGAAATTCCACTCATTCCATGGCAAAAAGTTGGCGCTGATTTCATAGAAGTTAAGAATCAAAAATCTTTGATTGTAGTGGACTATTATTCTAAGTATCCTGAGGTCATTTCAATGGGTCAAGCGACTATTGATAAATATGTAATTCCAGTTCTCAAATCGGTTTTCGCGAGATTTGGTATTCCAAAGAATCTCGTTAGTGATAACGGTCCTCCTTTTAATGCAGATTCCTTCAAAAATTCTGTGAATCTTGGGATATCCAACATGATTTTTCATCACCTCACTATCCGCAGTCAAATGGTATGGTGGAACGTACAATACAATCTGTCAAAAAACTCATGATTAAATGCCTTGAAAATAATGAAGATTTCCATCTTGCTCTTCTACATTTCCGGAACACTCCTAAAAGTGATGCTCCTTCACCTAGTGAATTATTAATGTCTCGTAAACTGCGATCCACCTTAACATGCACTGAAGAACAGTTGTATCCTAAGAATATTGACCGTACTGAATATGAGCAAACCCTAGCAAAACGCTCAGATAAAATGGTCAAAAGAACATCCCACCTAAAACCCCTAGGTTCACTTGGAGTAAATGATAGGATTTATTTTAAAAAGACACCTAAGGATGTGTGGTCACCAGGTTTTATATCACGAGTTTGCAACGAACCTAATTCATATGAAATAACTGCGCCAAATGGAAAAATCTACAGACGTACTAGATACCACATAAAGTCTCATCCTAAAAGTGTCTCATTTAGCTTCGACGAAAAGCAAGATAAAGAAAATAGTACAGTTGAAAAAGGAACATTTAAATTCCAACCATCATCTGATGATTTCAATCAGAATAATAAGGAGAGCACAATTAGGCTTAAAATTGACCTGAAGCCTTCAAAATCTAAAGTGGATGATAAAATATCAATTAATCCTCCTTCAGCAGTTTCAAGTCCTGAACTCATTGACTTGTCTGATTCTGAATATTCCACCCCTCTCACAAATAAATTTAGTTCCAACTGTGCTAATTCTATACCACCCCCTCAATCTAGTCATTCGATTAAAACCAAAGATCGAGAAGTAGGTAAAACTACGCCATTATCTAGTGCCTCTAGTTCCTCCGTCAGAGGAAGAGGTAGGAGGATAACCAAAACATTAAAGTCACCTTCCAAACGAAGAGTGAAAGCACCCAACAGGTATTCGCCTTAATCGTATCTTTTAGTGAAATAATTAAATTGCTCATTGTCCACCTTCCACCTTCACCATTCCAACCATTCCATTTGTCACCTTCCAAACGAAGAGTGAAAGCACCCAACAGGTATTCGCCTTAATCGTATCTTTTAGTGATATAATTAAATTGCTCATTGTGATATGCATAAATACTTAATAATTCTCAGGTGTCTGATTTTTTTTTTTTAATGTAATTTTTTGAAACAATTCTTAATGTTTTATCTTGCCCGCTGTGGTAGATTCTCTCAAATGTTTTGTCGTGTCTTATTTTAAATAATCTTACAAAATTGTGATAAATCTTTAGCTTTGTAAATAGGCGCAAATATTTTTTTTACTGTTTTTTCTATAAAAAAGGAAGGATGTTGGTAGTGTAGTTTAGTGCTCCTGCCACTTGAGGCAGCACTGTCGACCTAGCCGTCCGGGGTTGTCGGGCAAGGCGATCCCATAATAAATATCATATATTCTTCACGGTCCCAATGGCGTAGTCATGGCTTTCAATATCCTCTCGATCAACAACTTCCACATTCGATCTTTTACAATCGTTTAATTGGACAGAGTAGAACGTTCCCAAATTGCACGCTGTCACTGATTTTTTGTGTACACAACACATTTTACTTACTTCTTTTATTACTTCTCCATTAGTAGAGGAGAAGGAAATTGTTTTTAGTGAGGAGTAATACAACGTTTTGCGTTGGACTAACATTTTACTCATGATCGTACGTAGTCCAAGATAACCGTAAGTTCTAAAAGTTGCAGAGGAATACCTACTTATTGACATTTTTGTTTCCGTATTCGGCCGAATAATGCTGAAGGTAGTTTAGCTTTTTTTTGGCCGAAGTTAAGTATCGAGTTTATGTTACATTCCGTTGATGTAATTTTGATTGCAGTTTGTCGCATGCATTTTCGCAACATTTTATTTCGTACCGTTATACTTGCGTAGAAGGTCGAATCATGGGCGGAGCCAGCAATTTGGCAGCTGTGGATTCTACCCATTTGAATGTATGAGAAACAATAGATCAGATATTGGGCCATGTCCTCCTCAACAATCGATTTTTCTCATACATTCAAATGGGAAGAATCCACAGTTGCCAAATTGCTGGTTCCGCCCATGGGTTGAATTTTTGGATGTTTATAGTGCACTCCTTGGATACGAACATATACATAAGCTTAAAAGGGACAAAGTGCAGCATTGGCAGAATGCAAGTGACGATGACGCTGCGGCGACTGATTGATCTTCCCACGCGCCATAATTACACATTTAAAGAAAATGATTGGTTGAAAAACTGTATGATTTGCGCATTGATTCCTATGAGCAACTCTAAAACAACTGATGATGCATGATACATGTGTAAAGTAATCGGAAGGCATTCGAACTGGTAACAATATCATTGCTAAGATGTGAGTAATGATCGACGTTGCCAAGTGTTATAGAGAACGAAGGTGGCATCCATAACTATAATTACGATTAACGTTCCACTTACATAGATAAAAGGATGGAAAGGAAAAGAGACCCGGTGTTAGCCTATTGACATGACATTCTATATTGAGATAATTACAGTTTTCCCCGACAGGGCTCACAACCTGACAGGGGGCTATTCCCTTGTCTTACAACTACCAACTTACTCTTTATCATTTTCCCTCACTGGAAAAAAAAATCTATACAACAATCTAAAAGAATTTCAGAATTTTTTTACATTAAAATACACAATCAATATTCCTAATTCTAATTCAATGAGAATTTATTTACACAATAATTGCACTTGGTTTTGAATCAATTAATTATCTATAGTTTGATTTCTGAACACATAAAATTTTAAAATACGCATAAAATTTAAAAATGTAGTCAGCATTTCTCTTTACTCTCTAATAATGCGATGCATTCTTTTATCGATAACAAATTTTTTTGGAGAATGACTAGAAGTTACAATGACTACTTTTTACATACCTTAATCTATTTCAACAATAAAATCTCGAAAATGTTTTGAAGGACGACGAATCCTTTGACTAGTGCTTGGTTGTCCAACATTTTCAGACGTTCATGGTGACCCACGACCACGACCTAGAGTTCTTGCTTTTACAGCGGCTTGTTTTGTTAAGCCAACAGCTTTTCGTTCTTCAACACTTTGCGACACGCGTTGTTGCTCTTCCGCTTGACTCGTTGATGCCTTTGGTTCTTGCTCTGGAGTAGCACAACTTGTAGAAACTACTGGAAGACTTTGAGTTGACTTCGTATTCGTCTTACTTACTTCTACTGTTGATGGAGTACGATTTGATTCTTGCGTAGAAACTCGTGATGATGTTGGTTGCGATACTGTTGGTTGCTGTTCTTCAGTTTCAGTTGTTGGTGTTTGAATTCTACTGCTTGAATTATTACCAGTTGTTGATTTGGAGCACCTTGCGTATTCAAAAACTGTAGGGTTTTCTGCAAATTGAACTCGTTTTTCGGGTTTTGTTGCGGGTTTCGTTGGAATGTATTCAGTTTGTTGCTTTGATATAACTTCCTTCATTGCTTGACGTAGTTGGTTGATATGCCTTTTAAAAATATATCCTGTATGGAGTTTGATGAGGTAATGCAGCTGACCAAATCTTCTTAATACTATGCCTCGTTGCCAACACGTTTTGTTGTTCCTGTAAACTTGAGCAATAACTTCTTGATTCACTGTTAATGATCGGACGGGAAATTCTGCAGACTTCTTATTCATTTGCGGAAAAATAGCATCTAATCGAATTCTGAATTTACGATTTAAATAAAGTTCAGCTGGTGTTTTACCATTCTCTAACGGCGTTGCTCTAAATTGCAATAATATACGCTTGAATTTAATCTCAATAGTTCCTGGTTCTTCTACCATTTTCTTTAATTTTGATTTCAAAATCTGAACATACCGTTCTGCTAAGCCGTTAGTTGCAGGATGTCCAGGAGCGATGAACTGTTGTCTAATTCCTCTGGTTTTGCAGAAGTCTTCGAAGGTTGGATTTGCAAAAATTTTAGCATTGTCGGAGACAAGGTTCTTGGGATATCCATGAGTGACGAAGATATCTTGTAACAGCTTCATTGTTGTTTCTGTTGTAGGAGTTGACTTCAACGGTTGGATTTCCGGCCATTTTGATTTGGCGTCTACAAAAATCAAAAAATGATGATTTAAAAAGGGTCCTGCGTAATCGATATGAACTCTATCAAAATTTTGTAAAGGTTCCTCCCAATGGTGGACTGGTTCTTTCTTCGGAGAATTCTGATTCATTAGACACGTTTCACATGAGCGCACAAGATGTTCGATGTCACGATCAATCGCTGGCCAATAAACATACCTCCTTGCAAGCTGCTTCATTTTCGTTGTCCCAATATGGGTTTCATGTAACTCTTTAAAAATGGACGCGCGAAGTTTTTCTGGAATGTAAACTCTATTACCTTTGAACAACAAATTTCCTTGCACGGTGAATTGTTCATTTACTTTGCTATTTGAATCTTCTTTCATTTCCGTTAAAATTTTCGACTGCACTGGATCTTTCAATGTTTCTTGAACAATATCTTTACTTGTTACATTCATCGTAGTTACTTGATTAATGGTTTGACTATGGCACGCTAACAATTCTGAATCGACTGATGCTTGATTGCTATGTTGCTTGTTCTCATCTGGGATAGGAAAACGAGGCAGGAAATCTACATTGCTGTGCAGTTTTGCTGGTCTATGCTTTACTTCATAATCAAAGTTAGCAAGATAAGCTGCATAACGCAGTAATCTAGACGCAGTCATTGGTGGTAAATTTGCATGTTGATGAAAAATTCTTGTGAGCGGAGCATTATCGGTTTCTAAAGTAAATTTTCTACCGTAAATTTACATGTAGAATTTATCGAGAGAAAACATAATTGCTAATGCTTCTCGATCAATTTGACTGTAGTTTGCTTCCGCAGGTGTCAAAGATCTTGATGCAAACATGACTGGTCTTTCAACATGATCAACGATGTGCGATAGGACTGCTCCAACCCCATATGGACTCGCATCACAAGCAACAGTTACTGGCAAATTAGGGTCGAAAGATACAAGCACTTGGTCGCTTATAATTATAGACTTCAATTTTAAAAACGCTGCCTCACAATTTGCTGACCAATGAAAACGATTATTACTTTTTAAAAGTTGTCTAATTGGGTACGTAATTTCTGACGCATTAGGAATGAAGCGAGCATAGTACGTGACTAATCCTAAAAAAACTGTTTTACTTCCGTTTGATTTGACGGACGTTTAGCATCTTTGATAGCTTTGACCTTTCCAGGGTGTTTCTCAATAAACCGTCCACGAATGATTTATCCTAAATATATGATTTGAGTTTTGAAAAATTTACATTTAGGCAAATTCACATGCAAATCATTTTCTTCTAGCTTTTCCAGCAATCTTATCAAATTATCATGGCACTCTTTCAAGGTTCTGCCGTACACAAGAATATCATCGAAATAACAAATTAAACCAAGAAGACCAAATAGTATGACATTCATAATTTTAGTGAATAAACTTGGAGCGGTTTTAATGCCCTGACTGAGCCTATTTGCGAGAAAAGTCCCAAGATGGGTCGATATTGCTTGGATTTTCTTGCTTTCCTCGTCGACTTCAACATGCGAATAAGCTTTGAACAGATCGATTTTGCAGTAATATTTTGCATCCTTAAGTTGACTTAATAATTCTTCAATTTTTGGAATCGGATGATGAACATCGACAAGAAGTGGGTTAACAGATTTTTTGTAGTCTACACATAACCTCACTTTACCGCCAGGTTTAAGCACGGTTACGAGAGGCGATCCCCAATCGCTCTTTTCTATTTGAGTTAAAATTCCATTTGCTTTTAATTCATCGAGTTCTTGTAATCCAGCTTCTCTGATGGCAATTGGTAAATCTCTATATCTAATATACCTAGGTTTGGCATTTTTTCTTAATTCTAGAGATACTTGCACATTCGGTATTTTTCCAATGTTCTGTTCAAATACCCGAGGGAATTTCTTAACAAGACAATCAACAGATACTGGCTGCACCATGTGAATTTCATTTACATTATCATTGTCTGAATCTAAGTCATCAAGTTTGATTCCTAAGCTTCTAACCCACCCTCTTCCTAAGATAGATGTGAATCCAGCTGGCACAACAAACAGAGTTTCAATCGATGATTTATTTCGATAAGCTACTTTGGCACTAACTGATCCTAAAGGTCCTACTATTCCTGCGTCGTACGTTTTAAATTGATAAGACGTCGGTTTTAATTTAGCGTTTAATTTCAATGCTCGAAATTCGGTTTCAGGAATCAGAGTAAAACCGCAGCCGGAGTCTACCTCGAACTTTGCTGGTTTACCTTCAATTGAGATGGTTGCGTAGAACTTTCTAATTACATGACTAG
Source organism: Trialeurodes vaporariorum (assembly GCA_011764245.1). NCBI lineage: Eukaryota > Metazoa > Arthropoda > Insecta > Hemiptera > Aleyrodidae > Trialeurodes > Trialeurodes vaporariorum. Next base: position 34,318,179 of record VMOF01000111.1, read on the forward strand.
ATTTGGGGGAATCATGTGCATTTCCTGAAATTTGCCATAAATCAAAGGATGGGTTAAAATTATCTGCACTATCGTCTTCTGAATCAACATTCAACGACACTGTTTTAATACTTGATTTAACTTGGCGAGAAAGAGTTGACACACATACCTTTGCTACTTGTCCAGAACGACGACACGACTCACAATTCAGATTTCTTGGATTCACTCGCGCGTTACGATGATATAGAGCAATATCAACGACGAGATTCAGTGCGTGTGTTCGGCATCAAGGAATCCAAAAAAGAAAACACAGATTCTCTCGTAATCAATTTTTTCAACAATCACCTTGGTGTTAAAGTGCCGATAGATGCTATTTTAAGATCTCATCGTGTTGGCCGTCCTCGTGAAAAAGGCAGCCGACCGATAATTGTTAAATTCATATCCTATCTCTGCCGAAACAAGGTATTCTCGCAGAAAAAGAGGCTGAAAGGAACTTTATTTTCAATAAAAGAGGACTTAACCGCTCGCCGCTACGCACTGTTCAAATCAGCGGTGGACAGATGCGGCCTAAACAACGTTTGGACAACTGATGGAAGAGTCATGGTAGCAGACAACGGCGAACGTCGTCAAATAAAAGACGTGAGTGAACTCCCACCTCCTCCTCCTACTAGCGATACGGAGGAAAAAGAAGATCAACGTGATACCGCAGCAAAATCGAAATAAACTAAGTATTGAGACGATAAGATCGCCTACATATGATCTCAGTTGCACAACGTTGCAAAATGTCTTCATTAATTATCATAAAATTGTGTGCCTTAAAAAAAAAAAATATTTTGATTTATTCTGGTCACTGACTAACAATGAAATGAAATAAATTAATCTTACTTCGTATTTGAGCTTAACCATTTCACTAAACTAATAGTATTATTAACCTAGTCTTATTCCGGAAATCATACGTCTTCTTATTTTTCCCCGGAATCCCCCCCTCTACTACTGTGTATATATATTCTCTCTCTCTCTCTCTCTCTCTCTCTCTCTCTCTCTCTCTCTCTCTCTCTCTCTCTCTCTCTCTCTCTCTCTCTCTCTCTCTCTCTCTCTCTCTCTCTCTCTCTCTCTCTCTTTGTTACCTTTAGAGATTATCGCACCTTCAACTCTGACAATTTTAATGTGGATCTTAAGCGTAAAGACTGGGGAAAGGTGATTCGTTCTAACTGTATTAACGAGAAGGTTGATCTTTTTAATTCATTTTTCTTGGATGTTGCTGACAAGCACGCTCCTCTTCGGATTGTAAGGGTTTCCAAGCCTCCTTCTCCCTGGCTCACGGAAGAAATTAAAACGGCCCAAAAAGAACGTGACAGGGCTCTGCAGCGTTTTAAAAAATCGAAAACAGAGAGTGATCAGCTGCTCTATAAGCTACTGAGAAATAGGGTTAAAACGTTAATAAGAAATGCTAAATGCGCTTACTATCGCAACTTGTTTAAGGATAACTTGTCTACCGGTGATTTTTGGAAAAAAGTAAAGAATAGTGGTATTCGTTCATCTAGTCCACCAGAGCCACTGCAATTTCCGTTGGATGAGTTCAATAAATGTTTTACCTCATTGCCCAAGCCTAACAGAGTGTTTGTTGAAGATAGAATCCGTAGTTACTCGTTGCTCCCCCCTGTTACCCCTGTAGTTTTTTCTTTTAATGAAGTTAGTAGTGAAGAGGTCAAAAATGCCATTTTTGGAGTCAATCAGTCATCAAAGGGTTACGACAAGATTTCTGCTTCTATGTTGGTGAATGGTCTAGATAGTGTACTGCCTATTATTGTTCATATTTTTAATTTTAGTCTCAGTACAAACGTCTTTCATGATGTTTGGAAAAAAGCTTTGGTCAGGCCCATTCCAAAGGGTAAGTCTCCAAGCTCTGTTAGTGATTTTAGGCCAATTAATTTACTATGTGCTTTGTCAAAGGCTCTTGAAAGAATCGTAAACGACCAAACAGTTGCATTTTTAACCAAAAACAGGCTCATGGATTCTTTCCAGTCCGGTTTTCGCAGCTCGCATAGCACTGTTACGGCTTTATTAAGAGTTACCGAAGATATGCGCAAAAGTATGGACAAGAAGAATGTTGCATTGCTTCTCTTGTTTGACTTTTCTAAGGCGTTCGATATGGTCATCCATGATTTGCTCTTGGTTAAAATGAGGCATTTGAATTTCTCTAAGGATGTAGTGGCTTGGTTCAAGTCATATTTAGCTGACCGTAAGCAGGCTGTGGTTGATGTGGACGGGGCTATGTCCCTTTGGCTTGATTGTCTCTCAGGGGTCCCTCAAGGATCGGTCCTTGGACCTTTATTGTTTAGCTTATATATTTTTGATGTATCTTCAGTATTTAGGTACTGTTTTCATCATGTTTATGCAGATGATTTACAAATTTATATTGACTTCATCCCTTCTTTATTTTTGCACACTTTGTCTTTAGTGAATGAGGACGTACAGGCGTTCTTACATTGGGCCTGTGGTCACGGCCTCATAGTAAATCCTGATAAAACACAGGCTATGTTGGTTGGCAACCCGAAGATTTTGTCCCAATTGAGAGTTGAAGGCGTTCCTAAAGTAACTGTGTGTGGTAAGGAGTTAGACTATGTCAGGTCGGTTAAGAGTCTTGGTGTCATTTTAAATGAGAATTTGACTTGGCATGACCATGTCTCTTATGTGAGTAAAAGAGCCGTTGCGGCGCTCCAACGGCTGCGAGCTTTTCGTTGTGGTGTGCCTCTGTCAGTGCGCACTACTCTCGCCCGTGCTCTTGTGCTGCCTATTTTAGAGTATGCTTCGCCTTTGCAGAGCGATTTGCTTGTCACTCAGCAAATTTTGCTTCAGAGAATTCAAAATTCTTGTGTTCGATATATTTTCGATGTGAGACGGGACACACACATTTCTCCGTATTACACTAGGCTTGGTTGGCTTAGGCTTGAGCAAAGAAGGCGCGTTCTACTGCTTTGTCTCCTCTTTAAGGTTCTAAAATTCCGCGAGCCATGCTACTTGTTTTCCCTGTTTACTTTTTCAGGGACTAGGTTTACGAGAAATAAATTGCTTTTACTACTTCCACAGAATCGCACAAATATTTTCAACCGTTCCTTCTCGGTTGAAGGTTGTAGGCTGTGGAACCAGCTCCCTGTCGGTCTCAGGGATCTGGGCTTATCTGTGGGTGCTTTCAGGAAGGGGGTCACTGAATTAATGGTTAGGGACTAGTTCAGAGCTGCAGTATACGTGGTGATTTTAAATTTTCCTTTTGTTAATTTTTTTTTTTTCTTTTTTTTTCTTTTTTTTATGTCATGTCTTTATTTATTAATTATTGCTTACTTATCTACTTATGCATTTATTTTGTTTGTTTATTTTCTCTTTTGTTAACTCAATTTCGATTCATATTTTATTTTGTAATGTTTTTGTACATTTATGAATTTTCGTTACTAATTTAATTTTTTTTTTTTTTTTTTTTTTTTTTTTTTTTTATCAATTTATTTATTGATTTATTTATTTATCTATTTATTTATTTATTTATTTATTTTTTTATCTCTCTGTTTACTTAGTGTTAGGTTAAATGTAAGAGAGGGCCTTGGAGCCCTAATTTTGCCTAGTGCTTTGAGAACTCTATTTTTATTTATTTATTTATTTATTTATTTTTTTATTTTTTTTTTCTCTCCTGTGGTTTAATTTTGTTTCTAAATTGTTTCTCTCTTTGTTTCTTTTTGTGCGTTTGTATAACTATGATATGTTTAACTTGAACAAAAAAAATAAAATAAAATCGATTCATCATCTCTCTCTCTCTCTCTCTCTCTCTCTCTCTCTCTCTCTCTCTCTCTCTCTCTCTCGCTCTCTCTCTCAATCATAATAAATCAATTTTGACTTTTTTTTATTACCTTAGCTAATTGCTTAAATACTTATCGATCTTTTTTTATTTTATAATTTTTTTTTTTTTTTTTTTTTTTTTTTTTTTTTTTTTTTATTTTATAATTTTTTTTTTTATTTTTATTTTATAATTTTTTTTTTTATTATTATTTTTTTTTTTTTTTTTTTTTATTAATAATTGTCTACCAAATTCGTTCATCATTTAATTGTTTTCCTAGTTATTAGTTTATACTTTAAATATTAATTTGAATAAGCTTTAACTTCTTTCATTATTCGTGCATGATCATGCCAGATGATGATGATTATTTTTTTTTGTCCAAGTGAAGAAATAGGCACTAAAGAACTAGAAACCATTGATGAAGTCATCGGTATTTATCAGGGGAAAAAAACCTCTAACCCAGATTGTATAACTATGCTAAATGCAAACATTAGGAGCATTAATAGCAATTTCACACAGTTCGAGATTGTGACTTCTAACTTACTACAATACTTAGACATTTTGATACTTAGCGAAGCCTGGCTTCGTGATGGAAACTTTCCTAACCATGTTTTTAAATTAAAATGCTTTGATAAATTCTGTACTGCTCAGAATAAAAATCAAAATGATAGAGTAGTAGTATATACTCGCAACATGCTTGAATGCAAAGTGTCTGAAATTCCACTAATGTTTGCCACAGGTTGTAAAATTGAATTTAAAAAAGAGTTAGACGATTTTATAGTTTTTGCATTTTATAGATCTCCCAGCCTGGAGGTAAAACCTTTCCTCAGAGAACTGGATCAATTATTATCTGTCAAAGAATTAAACTAAAAAAAATAGTTTTCATGGGAGACCTAAACATTGACGTACTGAATGACTGTAACATATCCCACGAATATAGATTATTGCTACATTCACTAGGTTTTTTAAGTTATATCAACATACCAACAAGAATTTTTGAGAACCAAAAATCATGCCTTGACCACATTTTCTTCAAATCAGATGTCAAACATAACGGATACGGATATGTCATTAGGAACTCTTTGACGGATCATAATTGGTCTACGATTCTTATAGAAAGAAAACTAAAAAATAACAGCCAAAACAAAATCACTGACTCAAAGAACAATAAAAGGATTTTGTCTAAAATTAACCTTCAAAAATTAAAAGAAAGCCTAAAAACTGAAACTTGGTTAACAACTACTGATTCCCGAAATGTAGACTCTGCCATGAAATATTTCTATGATACAATGAATGGACACATAGCAAAGACAACATGTGAGATTAAAATTAGCAGAAAGGAAGTACCCATCAAACCATGGGTGACTAGAGGTATTTTGTTAGCAATAAAAAATAGAGAAAAATTAAAAATTAAGTTAAGAAAAAGACCATTTGACGTAACTCTAGAAACTATGTACAAAAAATATAGAAACGTACTAAACGACCTTTTAAAAAGTGCAAAAAATAGGTACTTTTCTCTTAGATTGGCCGACGCAAACGGTGATTCGCGTATACAATGGAAAGTTTTGAAAAAGGCGGCAGAAATGAGGAAAGAAAAAACAAAAATCGCGAAACTTGTAAATGGAAAGAACGGCAATACTCTCGAAACAAATACAACTAAAATCTGCACAATTTTAAACGAGCATTTTTCTGAAGTAGGCCTAAAAGTAGCGAATTCATGTTCAAAAAAATTACAAACAGTCAGCATTTCAATCCTCCCACTACTGCTAAAAAACAATGCAAAAGTAGTTCCATATTCTTTGATACTGTGTCAATTGCTGAAATTGAATATTACATCAACTATTTAAATGGAGGATGAGCGCCAGGATGGGATGGCCTTACTGCTGAGACTTTGAAAGAGATCTCGACCTTTGTTTCTAAGCCCTTGCAGCACATTTTCAATTTGAGTCTAAGCTCGGGGTCATTTCCCTCGTTACTAAAAAAGTCAATTATTTTCCCCCTATTCAAAAAAGGTGACAGGAAAATAGTTTCAAATTATCGATCCATATCCCTAACATCAAATGTGGCCAAAATTCTAGAAAAAATAATCAAAAAAAGAGTCAACAATTTTTTAGAAAAACACAAAATTCTGTCAAAAAATCAATACGGATTTCGTGAAGGTATCAGTACTCAAAATGCTGTTGCTGATCTATCCAATTCTATATTGGAAGATATTAACGCATCTAGAAAACCTTTATTGTTGCTTTCAGATATTGAGAAGGCTTTTGACTCAGTGTCCCATAAAAAACTATTGGATAAGATGGAGAGTATTGGGGTGAGAGGTGTTGCCTTGTTGGAATGGTTCAAAAGTTATCTAACTGACAGAAAACAAACTGTAAAAATCGAGGAATACTTTAGTGAAGAGATACTATGCTCCAGTGAATTACCTCAGGGCACGGTTCTCTCCTCAGTACTCTTCCTTATACAGGGTGTCCCAGACCACCCGTGTAGGTATTTTTTCTCAAAAACGGCTGGGAGTAGAGAGCTAAAACAAAAGAGTCAGATAGGGAATTGACCCCAAAAAATTCAATGAAAATATTTTCAAACCCCCCCGGGGCCCCCCCGGGGGGGTTTTGGGGGGGGGGTTCGAAACACTTTTTTCCTTTTTTGGGGGGAAAAAAGCCTAAAAAAGGTACAAAAACAAGTTCAGATCCTGAAAGAACAACTCATTGCCGACATTTTCGGTCCAGTAAATTTTTCCAAAAAACCCCCAAATTTTTGGGGGTTAGGGGCCCCTTTTTGGGGGGAAAAATTTTCAATCGACCACTGTGACCACACTATTAAATTTTTTTCAAAAAACAAAAAATCATCTAAAAGAAGAGATCAAGACCTTTCGATTGATGTGCCACATAATCCCTTTAAAATGAAAAATTAAGGCCCCCATTTAAATTTCCCAAAAATTTGGGGGGTCTTTTGGCCCCCCCCCCACGAAAAAAAAAGTCAAATAGAAAGGGTATGGCTTGTGATACATCGATCGAAAGCCCTCAAAAAGTAAAATAAGATGACGTAATCCAAAATTGTCTGCAATCATTACTTTCAAAATGGCGGCCATATGAAAATTAGGGGTGTTAAAAGGTAAGTCCTGAGAAAAAGAGTCCAAGAATGAACGATACATGGTTTGAAAGGCCTTAAAAAATCTAACAAAATGGCGAAAACCGCAAATCAATCCCCCTCTTCAATCAAAAGTTATGACAGAATGAAATTTAAATGGCTCCATAAGGCCTATTCAAGGCTGTTTAAATTTCAATGGGTCATAATTTTTGATTGAAGAGGCGGATTGATTTGCGGTTTGCGCCATTCGTTAGATTTTTTAAGGCCTTTCAATCCATGTATCGTTCATTCTTGGACTCTTTCTGGGGACTTACCTTTGAACACCCATAATTTTCTTTATGGCCGCCATTTTGAAAGTAATGATTGCAGACGATTTTGGATTACGTCATCTTATTCTACTTTTTGAGAGCTTTCGACGATGTATCACAACCTACCTTGCTATTTGACTTTTTTTACGTGGGGGGTCCCAAAGCCCCCCAAATTTTGGAATCTAAGTGGGGGCCTTAATTTTTCACTTTTAGGTATTATGTGGCACATCAATCGAAAGGTCTTGATCTCTTCTTTCAGATGTTTTTTAGTTTTTTGAAAAATATTGAATAGTGTGGTCACAGTGGTCGATTAAAAATTTTCCCCCCAAAAGGGCCCAAAACCCCCAAAAATTTGGGGGTTTTTCTGGAAAAATTTACTGGACCGAAAATGTCGGCAATGAGTTGTTCTTTCAGGATCTGAACTTGTTTTTGTACCTTTTGTAGGCTTTTCCCCCCAAAAATGGAAAAATGTGTTTCAAACCCCCCCCAAAACCCCCCCCCGGGGGGGCCTCGGGGGGCTTTGAAAATATTTTCATTGAATTCTTTGGGGTCAATTCCCTATCTGACTCTTTTGTTTCAGCTCCCCTACCCCCAGCCGTTTTCGAAAAAAAGTACCTACACGGGTGGTCTGGGACACCCTGTATATGTGAATGATTTATGTAATATAAAAGGCCTGGGGAAAATTTTTTCCTTTGCTGATGATACAGCTCTTCTTATATCTGGAAAAACTTGGGAAGAAACGCACAAATTAGCTTCAAACTCAATCACAAAAATATTCTACTGGCTTAGAGAAAATGATTTAAAAATGAATTTTGATAAGACAAACTATATGACCTTCTCAGCTAACTTAATCGGACAACCACAAGATCATCTACAAATGAAAATTCACAAAAACCCCTGAAAACGTAATTCGATGCGAAACAAATGAGTGTCACACTTGTCACAATCTAAAAAAAGTGACCGATGCAAAATATTTAGGTGTTTACATCGACCAATACTTGAGATGGAATATTCATATTCAATATGTAAATAAAAGACTAAGAAGCCTAACATATTTTTTTAAGATCATAAGCAATTTTGCTTATTTTAAGCTGCTAAAACAGGCATACTATGCAATGGCTTATTCTCTACTGCAATATTGTATTATAGTTTATGGAAATTCTGCCAATACCCTTTTAAACCCGCTCGTAATAAGTCAGAAATATTTTTTAAAAATTATAACGAAAAAACCATCGCAAAATTCTTCCTCAGAACTATTTAAAAAATTTAAAAGTACTTAAGTTTCGAAATATTTATAAACTGGAGCTTATTAAATGGGCTATAAAAAATAGGATGATAGAACAGAGGCGTGAATCTACATATAACACCCGAAGTGATTAAAAATTTATTATTAAAAACAAAAAAAGGAAAAAGCAGCAAATCTTACAATATTCAAAACAATAGCATTAAAGCATATAATGACCTACCTATGGTAATAAAAAAATTGGATAGCGAAAAAACAACCCCATACATCGGGCTTTTTAAAAAGAGAAAAAATGTTTCTGAAAAATAGCCAATAAGCCAATGAGCCAATAAATCAATGCCTTTTCCTCTTCACTTGGACTATACACGGTGAGCCAGAGCACCCGTACCAGGCATTTTCCTCAAAAAATACTGAACCAAATGATTTGAAAAAAAAAAAATCAGATAGGGAATCGACCCCAAATTTTTCATTTTTGATATTTTCAAAAGCCCCCGACAGCCCATTGGGGCGTATTTGGGGGGGGGGGGTTCAAACACATTTTTCAAGTTTTCTCGAAGACACCTTAATAAAAGTATACAGATTAGTTTATAATCTTAAAGTAGAAGCAATTGCCGACATTTTTGCTCCTCTAAAATTTTTTAAAAAAAAACCCCCAAATTTTTTTGAGTTATGGGGATTTTTGAAATTTTTTTGAATGGGCCCTTTTTTGGCCACCCTGTTGAGAATTTTTCAAAACTTATTACAGATTCTGAAAGAACAGATCAAGACATTTTGATTGATGTGTCACATGTTACCTTAAAGTTGAAAAATAAGGTTTTTTTTGCCAAATAAAAATTTTGGGGCTTCAATTGGCTCAAACTATGGAATCGCGCTAATTCTGAAAATGAAGCCCCAAAATTTTGTTTTGGGAAAAAAAAAAACCCTTTATTTTTCAACTTTAAGGTAACATGTGGCACATCAATCGAAAGGTCTTGATCTGTTATCTCAGAATCTGTAATAAGTTTTGAAAAATTCTCAACAGGGGGGCCCAAAAAAGGCCGATTCAAAAAAAATTTCAAAAACCCCCCATAACTAAAAAAATTTGGTGTTTTTTGGAAAATAATGAGGGGAGCAGAAATTTCGGCAATTGCTTCTACTTTAAGGTTATAAACAAATTTTGTATACTTTTATTGAGGTGTCTTCGAGAAAACTTAAAAAAATGTGTTTGAACCCCCCCAAATACCCCCCAATGGGCTGTCGGGGGCTTTTGAAAATATCAAAATTAAAAATTTGGGGTCGATTCCCTAGCTGACTTTTTTGTTTCAAATTATTTGGTTCAGTAGTTTTCGAGGAAAATGCCTGGTACGGGTGCTCTGGCTCACCCTGTAAAATTTTTAATTATTTTCATTTTTTATCCTATTCTTTTTTTTTATTTTTTATTTTTTAATTGTTTATATACATATAAAATTTTTCTTTTTCTTCTCCCCCCCCTCCCTTTATTTCATTAAATTTTGTTTTTTTTTTTTTTTTTTTCCCCCGTCTTCTCTCCTGCCGACAGACTCGTTTCGCCCGCCACATGCACTTAGTCTTAGAGGGCGAAACAGTTTATTCGTCATCCTTCATTTTTCATATTTTTCTCTCATTATTTGCACAAAATTGTATATTGTCATTATCGTTTCTTTTTCTCTTTCATGTATTTTTTTGTATTTTTTTTTTTGGTTTTTTCATGTATTTTTTTGATGATGAATAAATCAAAAAAAAAAAAAAAAAAAAAAAAAAAAAAAAAAAAAACTGCAATGATAAGCCTTATGGTTGCTACGTCCGCATTTGAAACACAAATCAGCTATTCCTAACTGGTGATAATTATTCTGCTTTTTGATTGATGTCTGTATTGATTTCTGGGTGACTGGTGACTTGATGGATGACGATGAGAGTTGGATTTTCTCCATGAACCGTTGGATCCGTTTGACTGAGACTTTGATCTAGAAAATCTGGATGATTGAGAATGAGATCGAGAATATCTTGAAACTGTAGGGGTATCATGCTTAACAGAAGTTGATTGAATAGAATTCAATAAATTTTTTGATTTCTTGACTGTTGAGCGTTGACGATTCAAGAGCGAGAGCTTGCTCTACTGCTTTATCAAAAGTTAAAGTGGACTCACTAAGGAATTTTTCTCTGATGAGAGAACTTTTCAGTCCTCTGATAAACTGAGCTCGTAAAAATTTATCTGAAATTGATTTTCCACAATCACAAGTGAATTCACAATTAGTTAGAAATTTGCGTAAAGCGGCAACATATTCTCTATGGTTTCCGATTCACCCTAAATTCTACTTAGAAAACGGTGTTGCTCAATTAAGAGATTCGGTTTAGGGCACAGGAATTTATCTAGTTCATTCGCAATATCAATGTAAGATAACTCATCCAACTTCCTAGGCGCAGTGATTGCTTTAATTTTTTCATAAGTTTCGCTTCCGACGACATTCAAAAAGGTTTTTTTGACTTGTTCCTGATCTTCACTGATATTCTTCAATTTGCAAAAGTTTTCAAACCTCTCCCTGTATTGGAAGAATTTTTCTGTGCTCTTGTTGTATGACTCAAAACTTATCAGTACTGGTGGTTTTGACTCTTGCAAATTCTGTAACGCTGATTGAAAAGTTTCCATAAAAGTTTGAAACTGTGTTGCATCCATTGTTATCAGGCATGGGGAACAAAATTATCAATGAAATGGATAATTTTTGACACAATTACCAATTTTTGTACTTATTCGGCGTATTCAAAACATGTGGTTCCTTTGTTCGTAAAGCGAGTCTCGCCCAGTTCCATCGTGGTTTGAGGTTAAGCCCGGGCAAGCGATTTCGCGATTTTCGACTAAATATTTTAAATACCGACGCGACACGTACATCACTAACTTTCGTTTATCCTCGTCGCCAATTTGTAATGGAGAACGAAGGTGGCATCCATAACTATAATTACGATTAACGTTCAACTTAGATAGATAAAAGGATGGAAAGGAAAAGAGACCCGGTGTTAGGCTATCGACATAAATTCTATATTGAGATAATTACAGTTTTCCCCGACAGAGCTCACAGCCTGACAGGGGGCTATTTCCTTGTCTTACAACTACCAACTTACTCTATATCACCAAGCAACATGCATTTCCAATTTATCTCATACATCAAAACCCCGAGCTAAGGAGAGAATCCATTAATCTGCGAAGGATAAATAAAAAAGAATCCCTACTCCCGGCGAATATTCCCTGCGTTAGAAAGTGAAATATTTGTGCGCACGGCGCATCCTAAAAAAGTACAGAAATATACCTATTTAAAAGGAGAGCGCGCGTTTTAAAATTTAAGAAATCTATTGATAGCATTAGATAATGACCTTCCTATCGCTCATATCATATCCTTAAGCTGATTGTTGTTTATTTCTTAAATCAGTCTAATCTATATTTGTCTTTCTTTTTTTTTGTATAAAAACTCTTAATTCTTTGATAAAGATGTCCAATCTACCCATCGAGCGAGAGACTTGAGTCCACTCTGTTCTTTTATACTTTTCCAAGTTCACGTTATTCTTTGTGTGAAATATTATTTTTTTTTTATTGTGTGTAAAAATAAATTTTTTTTAAAAAGCTAATTCTATGAAATTAAAATTTAATTGGCGCAGTCGTGTAGGATAGTTAAAACGCTTTTCGCGCATCGTGTCGTGATATAGTTCCGTTTCAACGGTTAATTTAACAACGAATCAATCTTTTTAAGCTTGAAAGCTTTTCGCTATTAATATTCGATATATTAATTTTCATCGTGAAAATTGTGTGTTTTCGATAGTAACATTCGATATATTAATTAATTTTCATCGTGAAAATTGCGTGAAAATTGTGTGAGATATTCTCAATATCTACCTTTTGTTATTCGTACAAAACACTTGTTTAATTGTGCGAATCGTTCCTTCAAGTGAACCAATCTTTTGATTAATTCAACGAATTGTTCCTTGTTTAATTGTGCAACGAAAATCTAAGGATGATGATGACCATCTTCTTCTTATCGTAAGCATTTAAGTTTTATGTCTGACTGATCCTCATTTCCTTTTTATCCTCTAATTTTATTTGATTGTTTTGAAATTCTTTAAAAATGGCTAACGCTAACGTGCCTGAACTTAAAGAAATGCATATAAAAACCATACCAGAATTTAAAGGTGTTGTCCAGCTTTTACCGGAATTTCTTGTAACATGTGATCAATTGGTTGAACATTTTTATGATCATAATAATCCAAACAATTTCCAAAATAAGGTTTTGATTTCAGCTATAAACGCTCGAATTACTGGAGATGCTAAAATCCAGATTAGTAACTGTCAAGTTGATAGTTGGCAAACATTGAGAGTAGCTCTTTTACAAACCTATGGTGATAAAAGAGATACATATACATTGTCTATGGAACTTGCTCAGTTGAGACAACAGTATAATGAAAATGCTTTTGAATTTCATCAAAGAGTACAGGGAAATATTTATTTGCAAATGTCTTATTTAGACACTCATAATGTTTTTGATGGTCAAACTCCTGAGGTTATTGCTATTGCCAATCCTATGCTTAAAGCTTATCAAAATATGTTTGGGTTGAAAGTATTTCTAAAAGGTCTTTCGTCTCCATTAAATCATATAATGAAAACGAAAAATCCTGCAACTATGAATGATGCATTAAGTATATTGACTAACGAGTTTTCTGTTGAAGCCTCTCAACGCCATTCTCAAACTCAAAATAAAAATACTATGCAACGTTCCAATTTCAATAGTAGTAACAAAAATACTGCAAATAAGCATAATGTTAATAATTCTTATCGTACTCAACAGAATAAGCCTATGAATAATAATTGGCGTCAAAATCAAAATCAAAATTTTCAAAATCAAAATTTTGTACCGAATCAAAATTTTAATCGTAACAATAATTATAATTCGCAACCTCGCGGAGGTAACAATCAACCAACAAATCAAGTATTGCCGATGAGTGTAAATACAAATCTATCTCGTCCTCAAAATTTTAATGTTGAAGATAATTCAATTAATTCTGTTGATTCTGAAAATTTTCAAGAAAATTAATTTACTCAACATGGAGATTTTGAGAACGATATAAACGAAAATATTTCTGAAAATTCCGAGTTTTTTCACGAAATAGCCTCGGAAACTCAAATGGAAACTCAGTAATTCTAAATATTAATAATGATTATGTTTGTAAGTTGCCATATATTATTCTGCCTGAACATAATTTGAAAATATTAGTGGATACTGGGAGTACCAATTCTTTTATTCGTCCTTCTATAGCTAGGAAACTTAATTCAAAAATTAGTGATGACCCAATTACCGTAAATACTGCTCATGGTACAACTCATATACCTCAAAGTGCTTTAATTCAAAATTCGAAAATATTTAATCAAAAAGATGAGTTGAAATTTCATTGTTTTAATTTTCATAATTATTTAGATGGACTATTGGGTTATGATAATTTGAAAATTCTTAGATCAATAATTAATGTTGATAAATATATTCTTCCTACGCCTTTTGCTGAAATACCTCTTCATTCACATAATACACGTGAAAATTTGAACTTTTGTTATTCTATTCCAAATCGATCTGAAACAGTTGTCGATCTTCCATTAATTGATAAAAATGCATATGGTGATTTCATGATTCCTAGGATTAGAATTTCAGACTCAATTGAGATTCCTCCAAGAGTAGTTTCCGCAATCAATGGAGTAGCGAAGTGTATAATAGTAAATAATTCATCTAGGGATTTGACTCTTGAATCAAAGAAATCTATACCTTGCGTTCCATTAGAAGATTTCTATACAGGTCATGATAGTTCTCTCGTGAATGGTGAATCTAATTTTAATAATTTTGAAGAAGAAGAAAAGAAATTCGATATGTCTTTACTTCGTACAGAACATATGAATGACGAAGAATTCTTTGAATTAAAAAAATTAGCAACCGATTATCGAGATATTTTTTATTTTGAAGGTGACCAACTTTCTTTTGCGCATGAAATCAAACATCAAATACGCACGAAAGATGAAAATTCAGTTTTTGTAAAATCTTATAGATAACCGTTTGTTCATAAAAAAGAAGTTCGGAAACAAATAAATAAAATGTTAGATCAGGGTATAATTCGTCCTTCTTATTCACCATGGAGCTCACCTATTTGGGTGGTACCAAAAAAAATGGATGCTTCTGGAAAACAGAAATGGCGTGTTGTGATTGATTATCGCAAACTTAATGAAAAAACTGTTGGTGATAAATATCCTCTTCCAAATATTAATGATTTATTAGATAAACTAGGTAGATGCCATTATTTTTCAATGATAGATTTAGCATCAGGGGTTCGTCCATTGCAAATGCATGAGGATTCAATTGCAAAAACAGCTTTTTCAACTGAAAATGGACACTATGAATATGTTAGAATGCCTTTTGAACTAATAAATGCTCCAGCTACTTTTCAACGTGCAATGGATCATATTCTTAGTGGTCTTCAAAATAGAATTTGTTTAGTTTACATGGATGATATTATTATTTTTAGTACCAGTCTTCAAGAACACGTACAAAATTTAAAACTAGTATTTGATAGACTACGTAAATTTAACTTCAAAATTCAACTTGATAAATCAGAATTTTTCCGTAATGAAGTTGAATATTTAGGTCATGTAGCTACAACTAATGGTGTAAAACCTAATCCAAAAAAAAATTAAAGCAATAAAAGAGTGTCCTCTTCCAAAAACCACAAAAGAAATTAAAGGTTTTTTAGGACTTTTGGGTTATTATAGGAAATTTATTAAAGACTTTGCCAGTTTAACGAAACCATTCACTTTAAAATTGAAGAAAAATGCAATAATTGATCCAAATGATACTGAATATCTTGAATGTTTTGAAATGTGTAAGGGTATTTTGATGAATGACCCAAATTTTTACAATATCCAGATTTTAGCAAACCTTTCATTTTAACAACAGATGCAAGTGATATTGCATTAGGCTCAGTTTTTTCTCAAGGTAAAATAGGATCTGATCTTCCAGTTTGTTATGCCTCTAGAACATTAAATGAAACAGAACAAAGGTATAGCACTATAGAAAAAGAGTTGTTATCTATAGTATGGTCAGTTAAATATTTTAGACCCTATCTCTTTGGTAGGAAATTTACGATCGTTACTGATCATAAACCACTCCAATGGTTATTTTCATTGAAAGAACCACATTCAAAATTAGTGAGATGGCGTCTAAAATTGGAAGAATTCGATTATGATATTCAATATTAAAAAAGGTAAATTAAATAGTAACGCTGATAGCCTTTCTCGCATTCAAATTAATTTTCATGACGAATCTGACCTCAATATTCATACAGTTCCCGACTTTGAGGATCTTTTAGATGATGATTTTTTATCAAGAATAGTAGAGCCACCTGAAGGAAATGAAATGATAGACTTAGAATACTTAATTTCTACAAATACAATTAATCCTGATGATTTTGTAGAAAATAATGAACCAAGTAATTCTACAACACTGTTCACACTTCTCGTGAAGAACCGATACAGGGTGTGCCCATTGTTGATAGTCCAGTCAATTTTGAAAAAAATCAAATTATTCTTTCTTATTCTGAAAACAATGACTTCACTGTAAACATTCAGAAACTTTTTGATAATAGAAAACAAAGATTTCATTTAAAACTTCCACGAGATAATATCGAACAAACTTTAATCGATTTTACGAAAAATTACATTGTACCCAAAGTTCGATATAATCTCTATTTTAAGGATGATGAGATCTACCCGACTTACGTACGTGTATTACAAAGAGATTTTTCCGATTCTGAAATCAATTTCATTAAAAACACAACATTTTTAATTGACATTGAAACTGAAGAAGAAATAAAACAAACTGTAGAAAATTATCATACAGGTAAAACTAATCATAGGGGAATTAATGAGACCGAAAGTCATTTGTCTAAACAGTATTATTGGCCTAATATGCGTGAATCTATTCAAACTTTTATTAATAATTGTGATATTTGTAATCTTTCAAAATATGATCGTAAACCTTTGAAATTGGAATTCAATAGAACTCCAACTGCGAGCAAACCTTTTGAAATATTGCACATTGATCTCTTAGCAATTGAAAAAACTAATTTTTTAACAATAGTTGATGCTTTCTCAAAGTATGGTCAAGTATATTTAATTCAATCAAAACAAACTATTAATGTAGGAAATAATTTGTTGACATACTTTACTCACCATGGCCTTCCAAAAAAGATTATAGCGGACAAAGGTCCAGAATTTAGATCGAAACTTTTAGAAGAACTTTGTTTATTACATGGCATTGATTTGCATATTATTAGTTCAAATCATCCTCAATCCAATGGTATTGTGGAGCGATTTCATTCAACGATACTGGAACATTGTAAGATTTATAGACTTCGAGAAGAATTTAAGAATAATCCAATTATAACGTTGATTAAATATGCAACTATAGCCTACAACAGCTCCGTGCATTCTGCAACAAAACTTACTCCATATGAAATCATGTCTGGGCATTTAAAAAATGAATCCCCCTATAAAATATCGGATGATTCAAATATTACTCAAGATTATGTGAATAATCATAAAGCTAAGTGTAAAAATCTCTTTCAAAAAGTTGAAACTAAACTAAATGAGAAAAAAGATCAAGTTTTATTAACTAGGAATAGACAGCGTGAAAAAATACCAACAAAAATTACTAAACGTAATTATTTTAAAAATGATAGGGGTCGAGAAAAAACCAAACGAATTTTGTCCCAGCTAAAATTTCAAATGTAAATGAAAATTTGAAAACAGCTAATATGGAAAATCCAGCCCGTAAAGTAGGAGAAAAAATTCATTTAGATCAAACTCGAAGGCCGAAGAAAAACTTTGATGATGATTTTTCTGTTACAGCCTCTCAGCAACAGGAATTGTCATGTAGTAGCTAAGAGCGATTCATATCTCCCGCCACTACAGCAGAATGTAGGACTCGGGGACTTGCCGAGTCAGGTGTGAATCCCGGAAAGGGAACATTGTTCATTACTGAATATACGCGGGCTGCTGCCCTACCGCTTCTATACTTGCCGTTATCATTTCCTTTTATTCTAGTCAATCCTTTTATTCTATAAGTCCATTTTAAATCGTAACAATTGGCGACGAGTGTGAAAATTATACGTATAAGTGCGTGTATAAGTCTTTTAATTAATTCGAATGATTCTTCAACGTTGAAACTCCGGATCCATCAGCGGCAAGATCAACGCGGTAACGTGCGAGAAATGGTCGGTAATAAGCCTATTTTATCATTATACGGGTGTTCAATTCTACTTTTCGACTCATCTCTAGAAAAAGGATCAAACCCAATTTCAGCTTTTACTTCAAGAATTCAGCAAGAGCCAGACAAACCTGATCAAATCACTCACTGAATCTCTCCAGTCTAGGAATGATGATCAGCAGCAACGTGGTATCAACCCATCTTTTATTCAACCCTTTGACGAATTCAATCCTTTGAAAGAAAATTTTAATCTGTACCAGCAGCGTTTCGAAAATTATGCCTCAATCAAAGGCATTCAAGAGAACAAAGAAATTTGTGCTCAGCTACTTTTAAAATCTATTGGGGCCCAAACCCCTTACAAATTATTAACCTCACTTGTTTCTCCTGACAGTCCAACAACTAAAACTTATGATCAGCTGATCAAAGCCTTGAAAGATTACCTATATCCAAAAAATAACCTTTTAGTCGCTCAACATAGATTTTTGTCACTTTATCAGGGCGATAAGTCTATTGGTGAATATGTCGCTGCCTTGAAAACTAACATCAGTGACTGCGAATTCAACTGTGAATGCAGGAAAAGTGTGTCCAATTTGTTTCTGCGTGCTCAATTTATTAGGGGCATCAACGACAGTTCTACTCGAGAGCAACTTTTGCAATCTGACAAACTAAGCTTTGATGATCTTGTTTCGAAGGCCTTAGTGCTTGAAGTTTCACGGACCACCAGTCGTGAAATGACTGCATCTATTTCTAATACTAATTCTAGTCATGTTAATCGTATTTTTCGATCTCGTCAAGCTTCCAGGCATCGCAGCAGAGGGAGTTCCAGGTCTAATTCTCATCGAAATTATCAGTGAATTCACGTCACTCAAGATCAAAATCAAGAGACAACTTCAAATCCAGGCATAATAGTAGGTCCAAAGGTATCGATTACAAGCAACTAGGACTCGAAGGTATGTGCATCAAATGTGGGCGCAGCAATCATTCAACTCAAGATTGTCGATGCAAACGTGAGTCACTGTTTTGTAAATTTTGTTCTGTTAGTGGGCATATTTCTAAAGTCTGCATTAAAAGGCTACTTCAAGATAAAGCAGATCCAAAGTATGGTGCTGGCTCAACTAATTCTATTCAAGATTTTTCAAATTATGACGATTCCTTTCAAAATTGTGGAATAAATAATCTCTTTGATGTTTTCGGATCTTCGGTCGAAACTGCAACTGCAGATGCTTGTAAATTTATGGCTACTCTGTACATAGAAAAACCCGCCTTTTAAATTTGAAATTGACTCCCGGGGCAGGTTTTACTCTCATGCCTTTTTCTATGTATCGTAAGTTGCAATTACAAAAAAACCCCTTTCGAAAGCTAATGTTACTTTTAGATCATACACAAATGACATATTCAGCCCTCATGGTAAAATTACTGTCAAAATTAAGTACAAAAAAGTTGAGTCTGAAGAGGAAATTTACATTGTCTCAGATGAATTTGCACCTTTAGTTGGTAGAATTTGGATTCGACGCCTAGGAATTCAACTTCAAGAACTTGACCCACATAATTCCAGCAAAGCTCCAGCCAACTTTTTCTCAGTTAATCGAATTGTGCACCTTACTGAACATCTTTCGCAAAAATTTGCACCCATTTATGAAAAATCAGTGGGATGCGTTCCAGAAGTTACTAGTCATTTACATTTAAGAGACGGAGCGAAACCAATGTTTATTCCGGATAGAGATGTTGCGTATGCATTAAGAGATAAAGTTGACGAGGAGTTAGATTCATTGGAAAAAGTGATATTATTGAACCCGTTAACCACAGTGATTGGGGATCACCGCTTGTAGTAATTCCAAAAGCAGATGGAGGTGTCAGGCTTTGCATTGATTACAAGGTGGGGGTAAATCCACAATTGAAGTCAGCTCACTACCCGATAAAACGCATTGATGACATCCTTAACAAATTGAAAGGTGCCAGGTATTTCTGTAAATTAGATTTATTTAAAGCGTATTTACACATCAAAGTTGATGACGCTTCTTCAATTATTCAAACAATTTCAGCGCATCGAGGCTGCTATCGCATGAAACGATTAGCACTAGGCATTAAGACGTCACCAAGTGAATTCAATAGGATTTTTGAACAAATACTTCAAGGGTTAGAAGGTGTAACTTCATACTTTGACGATGTTATTATCTATGGTCAAACTATAGAAGAAACATATCATCGACTAGAGCAGTGTTTGGCACGTCTTCTAAAATACAATCTACATTTAAACCGAGATAAATGTGAATTTTTCAAAACTGAAATTCGGTTTTTAGGTTATCTTATTCGATTCAATCAAATTTGTCAAATGTCCTGAAAAGATCAAAGCAATTCAAGAAATGGCTAGACCTTCTGATGCCGAGGGGGTCAGGCAATTCTTAGGAATGATCACGTATTATTCGAGATTCATTCGTAACTCTTCAACGCTGACATACCCTTTGCGTAAACTTCTTTAAAAAAAAAGCTAAATTCCAGTGGACTTCTGATTGTGAAGCAGCATTCAACAGACTGAAGGAAGAAATTGCCTCAGAACAAGTACTTGTCCCGTATGATCCAGCCCTTCCTGTGACTCTTGCCTGTGACGCCAGTCCTGTCGGAGTCTCAGGTATACTTTCCCATATTATTGATGGTCAAGAAAAGCCAGTTGCGTTCGCATCCCGCTCTCTTACTACAGCTGAGCAAAACTATAGTCAATTGGATCGTGAGGCACTCGCGATAATTTATGCAGTGAGTCATTTCTACATGTACCTGTATGGTAGGCATTTTCAACTTATAACCGACAATCAACCTCTTATGAGAATCTTCCACCAAAATTCCAAATTACCAGCAATGTCTTCAGCTCGTTTTCTTCGGTATGCGGCGTATTTATCCGGATTTGACTACAGTATCAAGTGCAAAAAAGGCACCGAAAACGCCAATGCTGACTGCCTTTCCAGAGCACCTCTTCAAACCAGCAAAGCTACGATGGAAACAAACATCAATTATGAAATTAATCAAATTTGTTGCAACACAATCTATCAAATTGCATCGGATACAATTACAGCTTCGACAATTCGTCAAGAAACCGAAAAAAACGAGCAACTGTCAAAAACTATTTTTGAAATGAAAACCAGCGAAAAGTCGTGGGATGAGTATACCCTTGAGAACGGGATCTTATTTAAAAGGGAAAAAGAGTTGTAATTCCAGGAAAGCTACAACCGGCAATACTTCAGGAACTTCATAGTTCGCACATCGGCATTACTAAGATGAAACAGTTGGCGCGGAAATATTGCACTTGGGTTGGTATTGATCGAGCAATAGAAAACCTAGTAAAATCATGTGAACAATGTGCCATGATAAGGTCAAATCCAGCAAAAGCTCCATTACATATTTTGGGGGGAGCCGCAAGAGAACTGGGACAGAATCCATATAGATTTTGCGGGGCCGATTGACAACAAACATGTACTGATCGTTGTTGACGCCAAATCTAAATGGATCGAAGCTCCATTGTTGAATGGGTATCCTACGTCTGAAAGTTCAATCAAAATACTGAATCCAATTTTCAGCAGTCATGGATTTCCAAAGATAATGGTGTCTGATAATGCAAAAAATTTTTTCCAGTGACGAGTTCCAAGACTACTGTAAAACAAATGGAATTTTTCAGAAATTTTCATCACCAGGACATCCGGCAACCAATGGATTAGCTGAACGCAATGTTCAAACAATCAAGAATAGGATTAAAGCCATGAACAATGAACCACAACCGTTAGAAGAGAAAATCCGGAAAATTTTGCACATTTATCGGGCAACACCTCTCTCAAATGGGAAATCTCCGGCAGAACTTTACCTCAAAAGAAACATCCGACTCAGGCTTGATGCAATAAAAACCCTTCAAAGAAGCTACAACGCAACCATCTATTATTGGAGTTCGATCGCTGAAAGAAGGCGACCGCATTCAATCAAGGTACTACGCTCAGAATAAACAAACATGGAAATTTGGAGTTATTACAAGAAAATTAGGGGCACTTCATTATATTGTCACCTTAGATGATGGTTATGTGTTAAAACGGCATATTGATCAACTCAGAAAAACTAATGTCCCAAATAAGCGTGTGTCTTTTGCTCCAGAGGTCAAACTAGCAGACGATAACCATACAACTGTATCGAATCCTAGAAGTAATCATCGGAACCAACTTCAGCAAGACGCGTTATTAGCAGCGCAAGCTAGTATTCTTCGACATCCAGTGACTAAAGAACAATCAAGAACTTCAATGCAATCGAATACTTCAATCCAACCAAGTACCTCAAGTCAACCGAGGATTACAGTTCAACCAAGTACATCAGTTCAACTAAATATTCCAGTTCAGCAAAACAGTCAAAGTCAATCAAACATCCAAGCGCAACCAAAGTTAATTAATCAGCATAATTCTCAAGCAACTCAACAACCGTCGAACCTTGCTGCAGAGCAACATTTTGCAATGCCAGTCCAAGCGGCAACAAACGAAAAGGGCAGGACACCAAATTTTCCCAAAAACCCCCGCAATGGCTAGTCGAGGCCGGGGTCGTCCAGTAGTTAGAAAAAGTCCGAATCCACCCCCTGAAAGCATCAGAAGTAACAGGCTTCGGAAACCACCAGTACGGTTTCAAGATTACCTCTTGGACATTGACTGATCTCTCAATTATATGTAAATCGTCATTTAGCGAATCAAACATTGTCTCTAGTCAGAAGTCATAATTCAAGTATAACTGTGATAAACAATTGTAAGTAGTCTGTATTTTTTTTTTAAAAAAAAAAAAAAACTCAATGTTTTTTTTCTCTCTAATTTCTAAATGTTCAGTTCAAACCCTGTGTGTTCAAATTTTGATAATTCATGAAGCTGACATGAACGTGTCTAATTTTTTTTTACATTGTGATATTTTAAAATAATTTCAATTTTAGGGGGGGAGATTGTCATGTAGTAGCTAAGAGCGATTCATATCTCCCGCCACTACAGCAGAATGTAGGACTCGGGGACTTGCCGAGTCAGGTGTGAATCCCGGAAAGGGAACATTGTTCATTACTGAATATACGCGGGCTGCTGCCCTACCGCTTCTATACTTGCCGTTATCATTTCCTTTTATTCTAGTCAATCCTTTTATTCTATAAGTCCATTTTAAATCGTAACAGGAATCTTCTGCGAGTACTTCAAAAACGTGACTGTAAATCCAGGAGTAATTCCAATAGACCTAGGGCCTGCGAGATTACAACGATCAAAACATACTATAGTTCATTTCATTAGAACCGACCAAATTTCGAAAGAATTTAAAAATTTGAATGACCAATATCTCTATTTTACGAAAAATATAAGTGATGATCCCCAGCTTTTAGTTAAATTTGTATCTCAGTATAAAGTTTTAGATTTCACAATCAATCAAATTAAAGAAAAATTAAATTTCTTGAGTCCTTCCATTAGATTCAAAAGAGGTCTTATAAATGTATTAGGCTCAGGTGTAAAATTTATATCTGGTAATTTAGATGCTAGTGATGGGGGAAAATATGATAAAACTTTAGATCAGTTAAAATCAGGTGATACTGTACTCGAAAATCAAACTAAAAGCGAGTATAGTTTAAATCAGAATCTTATTTCAAAATTTGAGAAAACCATATCTTCGGTAAAACATAATGAAGAAGCTTTTCAATCAAATTAAATGCTTATTTGGAAAATTATAACACGCGTTCATCACAAACCAAAGATCTTGTAATTAAAGAAATTTTCGACCAATTTTCAATCATGTTCCTGAATTTTGTTAATTTGCTCAATGAAGTTGAAAATGCCGTTTTATCCTGTTATTCTCATAAATTTCATCCAAGCATTATTAAATCAAATGAATTATTCAATGAGTTAAAAAGAATCGAAGTTTATTATAAGGAAGAGTTACCTTTCAAAGTAATTCCCGAAAATATTCCATATTTCCAAAGATTATTGGATTTAGACTGTAGGGTTGAACATAATCAGATAACTTATTTCATGTCCATTTCCCTTGAATTTCAAAATATTCTATACCCTTTATTACCTCTCACCTATTCCAACCCTATATCAGTCAGAATACGTCACAATGTTTACTTCACATCGATACTTACTCAAAAGCCATGATGACATCATTTCCCTTTTAAAACAACCATGTCAACTCATCAAAGATTACCAATGTTCCGAAACGACGACTTCTGATGAAAATCATACTTGCGAGTCTGCAGTGCTCAACTATGGATCTACCGAAAGTTGTAAACATGTGCGAATTGACATTGAAAATAATCATCTGGAGATGATTCCTCAAACCAGCCAATACCTCGCAATTTTTAAAACTCCGGAACGTGTCATTTTAGATTGTCCAACGCATAAAGAAGAAAAAACTTTTTCAGGTATCTTTCTCATTCCAGTGGACAATTGCAATTTAATTTTTTGAAATAAAACAATTCCAAAGATTATTAATTCTACAGTAAACCAACGTTTATTGACAATATCAAAATAGAAAATGTCAATATAAAATTGATTGACTTAAAATAAAGATTTGAAAATTTAGAAACAAAAATGGATTCAAACTTAATTATCCCTCCGGATCTCAGAATAGATTTTGAAAAATACATTCTCAGAACTTATTATTATATGTTATTATTTCAATTTTAATCATTATTCTTTGTTCAGTAGTATTTTTCAAAAAAGTTAAAATTTGAAAGCTCATTTTTATTCCAAAGTCAAAGAAACAAATGAGGCAGAAATGCAAACTTTAAATACAGAAAAAATCATTTCGCCAAAATTCCATTCGCCTTATTAAGCAAATGTAAAATCAATTGGCTTCACTCTTAGGGAGGGAGATGTTAAATTAAGAAATCTATTGATATCATTAGATAATGACCTTCCTATCGCTCATATCATATCCTTAAGTGATTGTTGTTTACTTCTTAAATCAGTCTAATCTATATTTGTCTTTCTATTTTTTTGTATAAAAACTCTTAATTCTTTGATAAAGATGTCCAATCTACCGCATCGAGCGAGAGACTTGAGTCCACTCTGCTCATTTATACTTTTCCAAGTTCACGTTATTCTTTGTGTGAAATATTATTTTCTTATTATTTACTTGTGTGTAAAAATAAATCTTTTTTAAAAAGCTAATTCTATGAAATTAAAATTTAATTCGCGCGCGACGCGGCGAGGAGACACGTGGCGAGGTCAACCGGCAAGCGGCACGTGGACAGCGCATAGCGCGCGGCGAGCGGGCAGGCGGCGAAGCTTCGCGGCGAGCCGCGGGATTTGAATTGCCGCAGTTGGCGCGGGATTCAAACAGCGTAGCGGCGCAAACAGAGCAATTTCGTTTTTTCAGATTTTCGGTAGCCCCTCTCAAAACAAAATGGTGGCCAAATAGCTACCCCATACTTTGGAGAGCCATAACTTCGGTTTGAATTAATATTTTTTCAAAAACTAAAAAGTTTCTGAATCCTCAAAACATCTTTTTTCCAATGAGGTGCCACACTTTATCATTTGGTGGAAAAAAATGGGGCGCGGAGCCCCCCCAAAAATTTTTAAGTTCGGGGGGCTGTAGCTCAAAAAAGTCAAATGTAAAGGGGGGTCGTGTTGTACATTAATCGAAAGGTCTTAAAAAAAAGGAAGAATTTAGCGCAAACCCGAAGTCGCTACGATGCGTTTATCCAAAATGGCGGCCATTTAACGATTTGGGGGTGGGGGACCGCCCCCCCCCCCCCCCAAATAAAACTCCGCTCCATCAAGAAGATGTTCTGAGGATTCAGAAACATTTTAGTTTTTGAAAAAATATTAATTCAAACCGAAGTTATGGCCCTCCAAAGTATGGGATAGCTATTTGGCCGCCATTTTGTTTTGAGAGGGGCTACCGAAAATCTGAAAAAACGAAATTGCTCAGTTTTTTGAGTCCTTTTGAATGATGAAATAAAAAATACCCCCTGCCATTTGAATTATGCGATATATTGGCAACACGGGGTACGTTTTGGGGCCTACGTCCCCCTTCAATGGGAGTGGGAGCCCCCCGACATTTTTTCTGAAGTTGCTTAGGGGTAATAGATGATTCCTGAATTTTTCAGATTTTTACAATCAACCAGGCGCTCACAGCAAAAGTGTGAACTCATTTCTCGGACACCCTGTATTTTCTCTATAATTATTGGCTTATCTTTTAAAGTCAATTATTTACCATTGGCGTATTCCCAACGCCAACTCACTCGCGGCTAACTATCCACTAGCCTCAAGGCGAACGTGCCCGCGACTGCTCTATTCCAAACGAACTTGCGAAAGCTCGGCTCCCATTGGCGCGTTTTCACTTGCCGCGACCGGGAGCCCGCGAGTTACTCGTCTCGCGAATGTACGTCTCTTATTGGCGCGTTTTCACTTGCCGCGCACTCGTCGCGCATTAGTCGTGCACTCGTCGCTGATTGGCGGAAATTTTGCATGTATTTTAATACTTAAGACGATACTCCCACTACACTCAGCCCAAGGTATATGGAAGAACATGTATGGACAGGAGGCGGAGCCTATCTCAGTAGGTGACGGCTACGTCACAGATGTTCTAGACGGTCGTGATAAAATTCGCCTACCGTTTCAAACTATCTCACTCACTCTCCCGTGATCCCTATCTCTCGCTACTGCAGTAGGTGACGGCTACGTCATCGCCAAGCTGAGTTCCCGATTGCTGTTACCTGCTGCTGTGGATTTACAACCCAAGCACTGCCAAGGTCGGCCCGTTCATTTAGGAAGTGGTCCCGTGGAGCAGAAGCGGTCTCCCATCCGTTTTCCAACTTCAAGGCGCTGAAGCGGTCTCCCATCCGTTTTCCAACTTCAAGGAGCAGAAGCGGTCTCCCATCCGTCTTCCAACTACGAAGTAGTTCAGACGGACTTCTCTTTTCTTTTCAGGTTCTCTCTGCTCAAGTCCCAGCATGGTCACCTCTGTTTAGTCAGTCCATTTGAACTGGATCACCCCCCCCCTTTCTAGAAGCTCTGCAAATATCCCCCTCTGAGCCATTTATGAAGAATGGTTTTCCGCCATCACTCTCATGCTATTCCGTCGAAAAGTTTGAAATCTGTTATTTTCAAGTTTTATTTTCTTCACTGCGTTCGTTAATGAAGAATTGCCCATTTCCGCTACATATCCCTAGCTCTTCACTGATCAATTTTCATCTAAAATGGAAGCATAGTTCTTCTTAAGATCACCTATAAGTGCTCCATTAATTTGCTACGGAAAGGAAGCAAAAAGAAATTATAAAACAATTCTATAGGCGATTCTGTAGAAATCAAGAATCGCAAAGGAGTGGAGGGGGCGGGAAAACTTGAATCGCATGTAGGATTTTGTCAGTGTACTTTCTGAGGAAATTCTTCTTAGAATGTACTAAAAAAGTATTGTGAAAAAATTTCTAGAACTTTCTACGGAATATTCTGAGAATATTCCGTGGAGAATATTCTGAGAATATTCTCAGAATGTTCTTAGAATATTCCATTTAGAATATTCTCAGAATATTCTCAGAATGTTCTGAGAATATTCTATGGTGAATGTTCATTTTCCAGTCTAATATGATGCCCTTTATGGTGCAAAAAAATTTTAAGGGGAAGTGCAAAAATCCACAGTGCATATGGGACCATGGTTTCTTACAACATCTACTTGAAGAATGTTCAATGGATTAATTAACAGGAAAAAAAGAGCGAAGGAAAAAGTTATTAATCATAAAGGATAAAATAAAAGACTTTCTGAAAATTATTTATCCAGCTCTTCACTGGAAAAACAACCCTCATCGTTTTCTGAAGTATCACCATAACCAAAATAAGACATATTAATTCTGTTACTATTCTGGTGTATGTGTCTTCATCCGAAAGTTCACCAGACTCTAGGTAAAAAAGTAATATATTAATTAACAGCTGATCAGAAGGAGAAGAAAATATGACCCCATGTAAAATCGCTTCCGAAGTTAATACTAAGTCCTCTTGATTGTCAATCTTGAATAAGACTTCACTTTAGAAAAGATGCATCAGGAAATGTTATTTCTCCAGACCAAGTGCACAGTCTGCTCGACAGCCATCACACAGAAACCTATTGCAGACAAACAGAAAACATCACAATTTACAGTAGGATATGAAAGGAACTTATTTACTATTAAACACTGGGTGCTTTTGAAAACCAGTGGTAATTATTCTAAGAAAACTGAACAGTATCAAAATTAAAAGCATTTGTTGGCCCATCATAATCAATCCCAAGGAAGATGTGTAACATCTACTAGAAAATAATACCTTCTGAAACTTGAGCGTATGTATTCACTGCTTAAGATATACCTATGCTTTCATTAACCATTTGTTAGCGAGAACAGAAGGTATTTGGCAATGGCACCGGATTTCGCCAGTAAATCTAGTAGAAAAAATAGGTCTGGAGCAGAAACATTTTAAGTATCCGGTTCTGACGAGTTGCGGACAGCTGTGCCTGCTTCCGAATTGCATCAAAAGGCACAGTGGCGGATCCAGAAAATTTTTCTGGGGGGGGGGGGGCACGCCTGTGAAATTTTGAAATTTGAAGCGTTGGTGGAAGCAATTTCGGGCTATTTTCTATTGAAAAAAGGCAAAATTTGAGGCATCTGGGGGGGGGGGGGGGGCACGTGCCCCTGTGCCCCCCTCGTGGATCCGCCACTGAAAAGGCATCGGTGAGCGGTTGGTCAGAGCCAAGTTTTGAATCGTTGCTACCTTTCACCAATGTGCTTTAACGCAATATGGAAGCAGGTACCAATACTTGTCAGAACCCAAAACGCAAACTGCTTCTGCTCTTACAAAAATAAGGAAATCTTTACCCACCTAATTCTCAGCAAAGATAACGCTGCCATTTAACGACTTCGCTTCTGTCTTGAACAATTCAACATCCACTGCTCCTTCCATTGTTTGTGGTGCTGAAAACAAAACAAGACATTAGTCAATCAGGAAAGGTAGTATATCAACACTGCTTCTACAAAGAAACAAATGAGTTTTTTGGTTAAGCAAAGAAGTACCACTTTCAGCTTTGATTGTTAACTTTCTCAGTAAGTGACATAAGTAGATGCAGAGTAGAAAAAACATACAACCCAGAATGATAGCCTTCATGCCAGTAATGAACAGACAGCAGTTTTCATTACATTGAAACGGAACCGCGCAGTAATTCTAAATCTTTTATTTGTTTCATCTGGCCCAAACTACTATGCTGGTAGAGATAGTTTCAGAAGTGTAGGCGCACCTAGACCATAATCTTTGGTGAATTTATTAATTTCCATTCCTTCGAGTCAAGACAAAACTTGCCTTTGACTTTGAACTTTAGATTTCAAAGCGTTCCTAAATAAAAATCCAATGTTTAGATTAATTTTCATCAATTTTTATTTTGTAATAAGAAAAATAATATTGAAAAATTCCAAAGATTATCAGTCTAGGTGCGCCTACACTTCTGAAACGACCTCTACTATGAAATCTTTGGCATAGGTGGAAAGGGACTTTTCCTTAGTATTTATGTACGGCTCGAAACAGCAGAGTACAAGGTACTTTGCGCTACACCGAACGCTCCAAGAAGCCTCTCATTCACATGAAGCCCAACTTGGTCAATCCTTCACAATTGTGTTGAAGTTTCAAAATTTGATGGATGGAAGACAACTGATAGTTGGGTGACTTTGTACAAAAAAGACCTACTTGACTTCAGCAGCTGCAATTTTCTCTAAAAATTGCGAATGTGTCAAAAAAAGACGAATGCATCAAACGATGCAATAAGTTGACGCGATAGTTCATGCAGAGAGATAGTACTTTTGCTTCCACCTCTTGAACACACGAGATAAGATTCACCATTAATTTTTTTCATCAAAACTTCTTTCTCGAACGCGGAGAGGAAGTGCATACTGATAACATAGTACCTGGTATAATGTAGGTGACAGAGGCAGCAACAGGAGAGCCAGGCTTTGAAGTCTGTGGGTAGGCAGTGCCCAGAGCAATCCTTCTGTACTTTTTTGATAAAAGAAGTGGTGTTTCTTCTTTGCTACAAACGTCATTGGGGTATCCAAACTTTGCCCATTTTTGAGATCTGCAAATTAGTGACAGAAAAATGGAATAGTGGACTCATGAAGAAATGAAACTCACGGAGAAAAAGTAAAGTTTAGTGCTTATTAGGGAGGCCGTAGCAAAAAAATTCATCGGTGAGCGGTTGATTAGCAAAGAGTTCGGACTCACAGCTTACCAACCGCTCCCAGATGCGTTTCAGACATAGGCACTCTTATTTAGATGCGTTTTTTCCCCATCTACTGCACTGATCCAGCGAGAATTTAGGTGGGACTGCACTGATCCATCGGTCCAGCGAACCATTTCTGTCAATTCGTACGATTTTGCTTGAAGAGGTTAGGTTCGCCCATTTGTAAACACAGATGTAAACAAAAAGGCCTATCCAGCGGACGCCAAGCGGCCTCAGAAGACCGCTGGGACCGCTTCCAGCTGCTGGCAGCGAATGGAATCCAGCGCAATTGAGAGAAACGGTTTGCTGGATGCCAGCCGCTGCAGCGGATGGGGAAAAACGGGTCTTTTGTCAGCACCTGATGCTCAGAAGATGTCAGCTTTACACCTTCAATTAAAACAATGGTAATACTTCTGGCAAAACTCTCAACATAGCTCACTCTGAATTATTCAGAAAGATTGAAAAAGGCATTTGCAGTGGCTCTTATGAAAGCATCATCAACATTCTACTACTAACTAAATGGCACTTTCAGAAGTTAGAAGCTGACATTTCCATGAGAGCGAAAGAACCGTCAAGACTAAATGTTCTGAACCTACCAAAGCAGGTTTTTTTTCCAACCACACCAAACGATCTAGAACTTACTATGCACCAAAAATCCAGCAATCCATCGAAGGGTTTGAGGCAATATCCAATTCAATTTGAAGAGGTTAGGAAAATTGCCCTCTGTAAACAAAGAAGCCCATCCAATCAGACTGCTTCAGAAGCCACTGGATCCATGGTCATGGTCATCAGATGAAGTCGATCTAGGAGCCATCACTGCCATCAAAATTAAGAGTTTGTTTGATTTCAATCTAACACAAGAATCAATTGATAGATGAAACATAAGATCGGAAAATAAACTCCATGGTTTGATCATTTCCTCAGACGTTTGGCGAGATATACATGTAGCTTATACAAAGGGGTTTAAATGCATCACAGAGAGACTTGCTCTCCTCACTTGATGTTTCATGACTGTCTGCAAAGACCTCCATCGCTGAATCAAAACGGATAAATTGAGCTAGGAGAGGAATGTTGGAACAGGCTGTAATAGCCTGTCTAAATCTGAGAAAAATAGATACCGACCGGGAAAAATCAAAATTTAGACTAGAAGACAAATAAAATCACAGTAAATGAATGAGAAGGCGGGAAAGAAGCAACTTACCAGAAGAAATCTAGAATTTCCTGTGATTAATAGACGTTCTCTGAGTCCACTAACGCCATCATTAAAATCAAATACTTATTAGAGAGTAACTTCACTTTCATTCCAAATCGGGTCGACAATACCTTTAATATCAAATCACGAAGAAATAGTTGGACACCGAGAGCATTCCAAGCAGGTTAAAAGCATAAACAAAACCCAAAAAGTTAAAAACTCAACTTGAAAAAAAGGGTAAACAATATATGAAGAAGACTGAAGATGGCGATTCAAAAAGTCGGTTACAAGTTCCCGGCCAATGCAAAGATTATGTACGCTCAAAAATAGTCTTTGACCAGTACCGCAACACTAGAGCGCTCCTCGCCCTTTACGGCCATATCGCGCAACATCCTGGCAACGATTCTCCATTTCCATTCGACCCCCCCCCCTCCCCCAACCCATCACCTACCGGGTGGGGGGGGGAAGTGTATCTCCATACTTTCCAGTTGCCCTTACGAGAACGACCGCCCCCCCCAACCCATCACCAACCGGAAAAAAAATTTAAAAAAAAAAAAAAAAAAAAAATTAGAAAATATGCTCTGTAGAATAGTCCACTTGGAATATTCATTCCCAGAATATTCTTTGCTGCAGAATGTTTTTGAAGATTAATGTTCAAGTCAGAATATTCTGGGAATATTCTCAGAATATTCTGGCTGGGATATTCTGATTGGAATATTCTGAGAATATTCTCATTCCGGGTTTGTCTGCAGGGTGGTGACTGCGGGGAAATTTTAATATTAGCAATATAGCAAAGAATGATAATTACGAATTTTATAATTACCTACTTACAGTACAATAATGACAAATTGCGTTATCTAGCGTGGACGACTTGGTTCATTCCTTATTTATTATTTTTCCGAGGAAGGGGGAAATTTCAAAGGAGAAAGTGGGAATTTGATTAGAAATATACAGAAGAAAATGCTCCTTTTGACTGGAGTAGGTACTTCTCAAGAAAGTCTCAGAATTTCAACCCTAAAAGAATATAGAAAAATACTAAAAATCACTTAAAAGACAGGTGAGGTACACTCTTTTTCTCTTCAATATCATATGACAACCTATAGAATATACATTTTTAATATTGCTGTTGAGCTTTATCGATATTATATGACAACCTATAGAATATACATTTTTAATATTGCTGTTGAGCTTAGTTTATGCGCTTAATGTGTATTAGATATAAACGCAGTACACCTTAATCTAGCAACGTAGGATTTTTTGCTGCTATCATTTGTGTACCGACCCACTATTTCCTTCGAAACTCGGTAAATATGCTCCCGCTATTTTGAATATGCCGCGATAATTTCGCCGTTTGCTGCGTGTTTTTGAGAAACTAATGTACCGACCACGCATCAACTGGTGCATATTCGGAGTTCAGCAGACAACGCTGAGTATTCGACAAGTATAAAGATTTGTAATCGCTGGTAGCGAGGCAGAGTTGGGCGCACGATTGATTTTGATAATTCGATTGACGTTTCGAATGACCGAATAATCCGGAGATTTTATCCGACGAATAATGTGAGACCGAATAATCCGCCAGTTGGTCTCGGCCGATTGACCGAATAATTCGGAAATCATAATCATACGAATAAATGAGATCGAATAATCCGTTAGTTGGTCTCGACCGATTGACCGAATAATTCGGAGAGCATAATTTGACGAATAATGTGAGACCGAATAATCCGTTAGTTGGTCTCGACCGATTGACAAATAATTCGGAAAGCATAATCCTACGAATAAATGAGATCGAATAATCCGTTAGTTGGTCTTGGCCGATTGACCGAATAATTCGGATGCATAATTCTACGAACAATATGAGACCGAATAATCCGTTAGTCGGTCTCGACCGATTGACCGAATAATTCGGATGCATAATCCTACGAATAATATGAGACCGAATAATCCGTTATTCGGTCTAAACCGATTGGCCGAATAATTCGGAAAGCATAAGTCTACGAATAATGTGAGGTCGAATAATCCGTTAGTTGGTTTTGACCGATTGACCGAATAATGCGGAAAGCAAAATTTGGCAGATAACAAGAGACCGAATAATCCGTTCTTAAATGTGAAACGAATAGTCTTATATCAACTGCGCTCCGATTAATGCCCGCACCCCCCTTCCATCTCCCCCAAACAAAAGAATACCACCATTGGACCAAGGTGAGAACAAATACGTTTTACAATCTCTTTTGTTTTTGAATGTTGACGACTTCTTAGATTTTCAGTTTCATCAATATCAATATCGCATTTTATGAATATCCGTGCATTTTTTTTTCTCCGAGGAAAACCGCGAATCCTTAAATGATGACTATTTTCTAGTTTCATCACTTATTTTACTGTGGACCGTCTGTCTATACCTGCTTTGCGGCTGCTTATCAATCTCAGCGCAATTTATCATTTTCCCCGGATTTTTTTCTCCCGGAAAAACCGCGAATCTTTAAATTTTGATTACTTCCAACTTTGGTCTCTCAATTTCCCTGTAGGCAGTCTATACTTTGCAGAAAATTTTCAGTCAAAGCTTCATCTAAGATTTTAAATTTTTTTGACGTGGGGCCATTTACACCCCCTAAGTGCGAATAACACGGAAATTTTTTTTTTTTATCAATTATTTTTCCATTGCACTTTAAGTGCACATTAAAATTTTTTTGACGTGGGGCCATTTACACCGCCTAAGTGTGGATAAATATATGATCTTCCTTTAAAATTGATCGTACTAACGCAAATTTTCACTGTTAAAAACGATAGGTACAGGGGCGTAAAAAGTTCCTACGCTTTACTGCTGCATGTATGAAGCAAAGCTTGGGAATTTTTTGTCAACCTTCATCGATTATATTTACATTAAAGTCCTAGCGACAAATCACTGGTGAGTATACAATAATTAACTTTCCCTCTCTCGCTCTCTCTTAACATGTTCTTGGCGCTTTTGGACTATTGATTTCGCGACAAATTGGCGATTTTGGGCTACTTTTTCGGAAATTCCTTGGCGCTTTGGGAGTATCGATTGTGGGGATTGGCGCTTTTGGATAGTAGGTATGATTATGGTAGTCGTTGCAAGGCGCACGAAACTGGGGTTTCGGGAAACGAAATTCGATTGTTTTTCTCAACTTCCACTTGTCACAAATGCGTGACGAGCGAACCTTTTTCTCTTCTCGCTCCTCCCTCCCTCTCCCGCCCGCAATATTACGACAATCCGACTCTTCCTCTCTTTCTCTCACAGTCTCACACACAATCAGTCCTCCGCCCCTTTTAACCTTTCTCTCTCTCACACACATCACATATACCTCTGTTTTCGAGTCTTCTTGCCGCAATCGTTCATCATTGCACTCTTTTTCATCCAATCATTATTGCTTCATATCGTTCGTTGTGGAGCGGGCGATGGAAGAAAGAAAAAGAGAAAGAGACGGGAAAAAGGTGTACTCACGCGTTTTTGAAGAGAGGAAGTTGAAGTAAACATTCGAATTCCATTCCCCGATTCCCCAATGTCTTGCCCTTGCCTCTGAAATGAACTCCGATGTCCAGCTATTCACTTCCTGAGTCAGAATTAACAGGTACTGAAAGTGAATCAACTCGCAAAGTTGGACTCAATCAATATCTTGAAAATGAGCACGAGAAACGATGCGATGCATGGAGGCCCGGAGCTTGGGGGGGGGGGGGGGGGTGTCCTCTTTCCCTGGTACTTCGGCTGATATTTTCTTGTCAATTAATTACGCACGATAAAAGAATTAATAAAGTTACAGGTCAATCAATCACCTGCGTTGAAATTTCATACGTTTAAGCAGGAAAATTTTGTATATGCGTCCTCGTGTTAAAACGCGTAGGTACTTCTGGACTCGAATAAAAATAAGAGTTGCTTGCTGGTGTTGGCTATAGAATTATTTACAAGCTCCCATTACTTCTGGGCGGAAAGAGATACGAAGAGCAGTGGCGACGCGTGCCATCGGACAACAATGTAACTGCCCCATTTAAACTCAATAAATATATCGAATTTTTCTTGTGCACTGTGCACCCCCTGAATTCGATCTTTTACATGAGTTTAAAGGGATAAAATACATTGTTGCCAAATTGCACGCGACGCCACTGTTCGAGCGAATTTTTCGTATTAATTATAGTTACATGAAATGTAGCCTCCAGACAGTATGGACAGGCGCAGGCCTGTTGCACACTTTTGCTAAGCAATTTAATAGTCGATGTTTGTGTAAAAACCTCCAATAATAACGACGGCAGCACTCAGGGGCATCATTTCGGGTTCGGATTGAGAGTGGAAGGGGGCAAAAATGTGATAACTTTTTTTCCCCCCACATCAATATAATTATAGAGCCTTGCAGTAGGCCTGTGCGATCGATCGAACATACGATCGATCGGAGTTTTCTGAAATATCGATCGATCGAAAAAATGTTGTATTACGAGCGATCGAAATTTGGTAAAAATCCAATCGATCGAAACTATCCGAACTTTCGATCGATCGAAACTTTCCGGAGTTTCGATCGATCGAACAAATTTAGCACTTCGAGCGATCGGAATTCGGCAAAAATCCGATCGATCGAAATTATACGAAATTTCGGTCGGTCGAAATTCCTCGAAGTTCCGATCGATCAAAACTTTCCGAATTTTCGACCGATCGAAAAAATTCGGAATTCCGATCGATCGAAATTTTCTAGGTTTCAATCTATCAACAAGTGGTGCAATTACGATCAATCGGAATTTGCCGATCGATCGAAATTTTCCGGAATCCCGATCGTTCGAAATTTTCAGAAGTTTCGATCGGAAAAAGTTGAAATTATTCCGACGTTTTGAAATATCGCAATTCTATGGATTCTTACCTAATATTCGATTGATACACAGAAAGTGACTAAAACGGGATACCCACACGACGGCTCTGAAGGCACTTATAGTATATGTAAGAATTAATTTTAGAATTTGAATACTTGGATATGATTAGGAGGCAAGGAGTTATTATAGCGGAATAGCCCCTGCGTTGAATTTTTTTTTTTTTTTTAACATGCAGTAAGTACTGCATGTTTTTGTTATGGTTTTGTATCGATTTTGGCCATAAACTTCCTGCATAAAAATCGACAATTTTCGGCTTGGTCGCAAACGTGCGTTGTCAGATTTCCGCGCGTAATGATCGCGTACTGCTTTTCGGTGGATTCCTTTCGTTCGATATATTGCGGAGCGGCAACGCGAAAAGTCTCCCTATCCTTTAAGCAGTCACTAAACGAATCGCGCGCCGTATCGAATCCGCGATATTCTTCGGTCCGCCGCACAATGGACAGAAATCAAATCTTTGGCGGTCCAAATTCGATCCTTTCAAAGTTGGAAAATTAGTATTTTAGATGGATACTATAGTTGATTTTAAGGGGTTTATTTGGCTCCGTTTTTTATTCCTGGCTTGTCCCATACTTATCGGAGAATATCATTTGATGGATCGACAATTCTTGTGATATCTCATGTCTTTGTATTTTTGACCACTTAGGACTCGATTTGGATCCATAGTGCGCCGTTTGAAATGTTCGAATATTGTTTGAGTTAGGTTTTGACTGAGTATTGACCCTAAGTTTTTCATAAGGATTTGTCTCCGTTATGAATAAATTTGGTAGTTTCATTATTTTGTCTGTGACTACCAACGAGCTATATCTAGTTCGGAGGCTTTGGTAAACATGCGTAATTTGCCTCGGAGATTTTAAGGTTAGAGATTTGTGTTGTGAAAACAAACCGAAGTTCCCTCCGCAATGTATATTCGCGTGTTTTCGAAGTCTATCAGAGACTTTAAAATCTGAATTTCTTTATGAACTGTGCGTGTTTTCTGTCAATCAAAGCCTTAATTTTAGTTTCTACTAATTGAAACACTCAAGTTCTTCATAGCTTTCATTTAATTTGCCAGATTCTACAGTGCGTGTTATTGCCTCGTAATGCCGTAACTCATCGCCTTTCTTGGCATTTTGACGAGTGAAAGTGGTATGTTTGTGGTGATTTATTCACAAATTTTGTAATTTGACCTCTCTCAGCAAACTCTATCTTCCTGAGACAGATTTTTTCATGTCCATCTCCTAAGTTGAGTGATCTGAAGTAGATAAATTCTTTAACCGATGAGCGTGCTCCTTGATCCTTCTGAAATGTTTGTGCAGTGGAAAAGTTACCGAAAGGAAAAAAAAAAACCACCTTGGATGTATTGTTTGATTAAATAATTTACTTTAAACCAAGAATTGTCTTGAAGGCATGTGCTCCATTACCTATTCTCAAGTTTCCATGTCTCGAGACAACTTCATCAGGAACTCTGTCAGGAGCCTTTAGGTACTACCTTCCACGCTGATTATATGTTGAATAATAGTTTTCACGATTTGAAAGCAAGCTTCATGCTACATCCAGTTTAATTTCTCTCCAGCACCATCAAGCTGTAAAATCGTTTGCTTCCTGTCCCACACAGGATTTTTATACTTTTAAGACAAGGAAATGTCCGAACATTACTGTGAGCAAGGGTGTTTGGTTTTTTTCGGCACTCATCAGAGACCTTATTATTTGACGTTCAGAAAACATCAGAGCGTACTCAGCGTAGCCAATGCATATCTTTCTTTTTTCAAGAGAGCTTGACTATTTTGACTTTCCAAGCATTTCAAAAATTACTGAATTAATCCTGAGTTAATGTCTAATTTGTAAGGTGATAATAAGCTTTTTATTTTTGTTTAAGACTTAACTTGCCAGTTTCACTCAAGTCATCATTCTGTCCATGTGAAAGAGTGCTCTGATGACTGTTCTCTCAAAGAAGCCTCTGTGATCCTGATCCTTACTGAAGTGTTGCCCCTTTCAGTTTTCCCAGTGTTTATTCCAGAGATAAATCTGGTTCATTTGCTAAAGAGCATTTCTAAAATTTTAACTGTCTCCAACTATCAGCATTTATCAGCTACAGTTTGATTCTAGAAAGCCCTCCATGACCATCTTTGATATCAGCACTCTTCTTCTGTCCAAACGTGTAAGTGCAGTGTAAGTCTTTTTACCTATTTCTGCATGATGTAATTTCTTGGCAGCCGATGATGAACAATCGAGTCAACTTTGACGAATCGAAGCTATTGGACTAAGTCCATTCCAGTCATTTGAGTCAGTTGCTCTGCTGGTAATTTCCACTTTTGAGCATGAATTCTTAAATAAATTCTGAAAATGTCACAATGAGCGCAGATGCATCATTATTTCTTCCACGATGGAAGTATAAAGGTGGAGGGGAGGCATTCGTACCCCACCGTGCATCACAGAACTTGGTGTTGGTATTGACATTTGAATAGTTTTGCTCTCCATAACTGTCATGCAAGCATAGGTACAATTGGTCTGGAATATTGGCAAGGATATTC
Organism: Trialeurodes vaporariorum; assembly: GCA_011764245.1. Taxonomy (NCBI): domain Eukaryota; kingdom Metazoa; phylum Arthropoda; class Insecta; order Hemiptera; family Aleyrodidae; genus Trialeurodes; species Trialeurodes vaporariorum. Next base: position 34,356,696 of record VMOF01000111.1, read on the forward strand.
GTCATGAAGCAGTTTTTATCGAATGGCCATGTCTCAGTTAAAACTGAACAAATCTTGATGCATCAGCGCTTTATGTGATTTCCGCGGCATTTAAGTAAGAATTATTGATCGCAAGTAGTAATTAACGATTGTGCATATGGCCCAAAATGCGAAATTAATTGGACAGGGCTAAGTTTATTCGACTCTACCTAATTCTTTTAGATTCCATTTAAGGAGTCCATTTAATTCACCCAAGTCCAATCGATTGTTTGTGATCAGTTTCCAAGTCAGAGAAAAATAAGGACTTACAAGTTTTGACAGAGGAAGAGCGGTGACATCACAGATGATCGTGAGAGCTTTCTAGGATCAAACTGAAGCAGGTAAAGGAAAATTTTTTGCGACAGTTTAAATTTTGGAACAACTCTTGTATGGACAAACATTGGAAAAACATAATACTTTACAGTTTGGGAGCTCAAGAGGCAATACTTCCAGTGATTCTAGGGGAAATGTCTTGAAGGTACCTTCTTTTTGAAATGGGGGGGGACTCTGGTAAGACAAGGCAGTAAACGAATGGCTCTAACTGCGTCAAGGCTTTTAATAAGGTCACACTTACAATTAGTCCATAATTACACCTGAACGCTGTGAAGGACTAAATTCTAGTATTAAAGACATTTTTGACGCATTTCTATTTAAAATTCACAGCAGAATTTGGTTTGCTCATGGTTTGTTTTCATTGTTTATGAACAAAAGTAAACATACGACTTTACTTTTTCCAAAAACATTGACTTTCAAACGTTTCATCTCTGCGCTAATCATTCATCAAAACTCCACATTTTGGTGTTTTTCGGACATTTCCCTGTCTTAAAAGGTACCTACTTCCTACACAGTATACACTTTCAACGCTGCAAGAAATTCATTTTACACCTACAGTGTTGTTCTCACGCTACAGGATTATCAGAAGGTTCAAGAATTACTTACTTGTCTTTGAAGTGAATCATCCAATTTTTCTGAATAACTTGCTCGGTTTTTACTTTGTTTATGACCATTTTTAAAAAATAAATGGTGCTACAAGAAGTACCATATAGCTATTAAGTAATTGACAATCTTGAACTGGTCTGTGGCAGCAGCAATTTCCAAATCTTCAAATGTTTTAAAAGCCATTCCGGCTACCTATAATTTGAATTTAGAAAAGCTTGTTGTCCGCCATATTTACACCCTCCCTGGTTGCTGTCCGAAATGATCCAGCTTTGATGCTTTAAGGTAAGATTAAAACCAACCTAGTTCATTATTTTCATCCATTAGCATACAACACAGGTTTAATCCCTCGTATAGTGCTTATCAGATGTTAAAACGGCTCTCTACATGGAGATTGTCTCAATATTCTTCCTCAATCAGTAGTCCGAAAGTTCACTCGTCTCTTTGTTTTGATGTGTGTACTTACTTACTTCTTATTGCTGTACTGTTGAATAACTTTTAAATGGGTTTGAGGCTGAAATGTGCAACAAGGCCAGAGTTGGGGAAACGGGGTAGTCTACCTGTACTCAGTTCTTGATTCTTTGAAAATTCACTCTGATTACCGTTGAAATGCGATTTAAAAAAATTACGAATGCCAAGTACAGTACTCGTAGTGTTCAAGTACTACCTCCTTTGCCCAACTCAGAACAAACATACCTAGCAACTAATTTTTGAAAGTCAATGGAATTTCGCATCCTAAAGATTTTATTTATGACCATGCCAACAGCACCTTTCAACAAGGCGAGGATTACAATCGTAGGTGAGGAGCGATAAATTGCAAACACCACTAATCATATCAGCCACAACCACCTATAAGTGCGCAGGATTAAAGTATTTAATTGAATCATAACTAAATAAGTGCAAGCTACAAAATATTAGGAATATGCAAAATGCAACTAAATTCCGGGCGCAAACTTCTACTGTGTATATTGGAGCCCGAAATAAAACATGTTTTCCCTATGAATGTGGGTAAAAAAATGCCCCCCTCTTGAACTGCGATTCCTCCATGTGTTGCTAAAATTTGATTTTGCAGTAATAGCCACAGTTACAAATCAAATAGACTTGAAACTTGGTGATCTGAAGTATTTTTACATAAAGTATCCATTTATAAACTTGAGAAATTCAGAAATTAAGTCTGACTATACGTTTCAAGATATATGGTACTATTAAAAGCACAAATTTTATGATACAGGTTTACCATTTGAAAAAAATGTCTAAAGTCCGATGGGAGAAACGCTTAAAAATGATTTGAGCTTCTCGCATTTATTTAGTTACTTAGACATGATGTACAGGCTGTAACGGATGTATCCCCCCCTATGTCTAACTTTTGAACGAGTTGAGATAAAAAGTTGCGGTTTGGACCATTCTTCATAACTTTAGATGAACTTAATTTTTTTGGGGGTCAAAACCCCCCACCCCCCTAGGGGGCCCCCAGGGGGGCTAGCTCAAAATTTTCAAATGGCAATCCCTATCTTGTGATACATCGTTTGAAAGGGCATAAAATTCCAAGACTTTTGGCGCAAACTAGAGGTCGATATCGTTTTTCGTTTTCGATATATCGACGTTCAAAGTTCGATTTTCAAAAAATCAGAATTCCCATTTAAAAAGTCGGAATTAGAAAAACTAGGAGTCTAAAATACTCTAAAAAGCAAGTCTTTTTCAGAAAAAAATACGGTTCTGCCATACTTTTAGTCCAAATTTAGTTTTAGAGCCCCCAAACAATGTTCTAAAATATTGCCCCTCAGGGGGGCTACCTCAAAAATTCCGAGGCACGACCCTTATCGAGTGATACATCGCTCAAAAGGGCACACTAAACTGAGCATTTTTGCGCAAACCGCAGGTCCATATCGTTTTTAGGTTCCGATATATTGGAATTTGACAAAAGATGAAAATCCAACTTTGCCATTCGATATATCGAAAACTAAAAACGATATCGACCTGCGGTTTGCGCCAAAATGCTCAATTCAGTGTGACCTTTTGAGCGCTGTATCACTCGATAAGGGTCGTGCCTCGGAATTTTTGAGGTAGCCCCCCTGAGGAGCAATATTTTAGAACATTGTTGTGGGGCTCTAAAACCAAAGTTGGACTAAATGTATGGCAGAACCGTATTTTTTTCTGAAAAGTGCTTGCTTTTTAAAGCATTTTAGACCCCTAGTTTTTCTAATTCCGACTTTTTAAATGGGAATTCTGATTTTTTGAAAATCGAACTTTGAAAGTCGATATATCGAAAACTAAAAACGATATCGACCTCTAGTTTGCGCCAAAAGTTTTAGAATTGTATGCCCTTTCAAACGATGTATCACAATATAGGGGTTGATGTTTGAAAATTTTGAAATAGCCCCCTGGGGGCCCCCTGGGGGGGGGGGGGGTTGACCCCCAAAAAAATAAAGTTCATCTAAAGCTATGAAGAATGGTCCAAACCGCAACTTTTTATCTCAACTCGTTCAAAAGTTAGACAGGAGAGGGGGGGGGATACATCTGTTACTGATTGATATTTTCAAAAGCCCTCAACAGCTCCTCGATCATATTAGGAGAAGCTCACACACTTATCAAGTTTTTTCTAAGAAGTATCTTCTAAAAGTACGAAAAAAGTTCATACCCTCATAGCAGAGGCAATTGCCAACATTTTTGCTCCCATAGACATTTACCAAAACACCCAGATTTTTTTAGCCATGGGGACTTGGAAGATTTTTGAATCAACCCTTGTGCTTATCCAGTTGAGAATTTCTCACAAATCTTGACAGATTCTGAAAAAATGTATCGAAACCTTCCGATCGATGTGCAACGTGTTCACTTGAGGAGACAAAATAAGGTGTCTTTTTTCAAATCAAAATTTTGGGACTTCAATGGCAGAATCGGACTGATTCCATGGTCTGAGACTTAGACTTCCCAAAATTTTAATTTAAGGAAGTACACCTAATTTTTTCACTTTAAAGTACCAAACTAGTGGCACATCAATCAAAATGGTTCCATCCATTTGATCAGAATCTGTTTTGTACTTGAAGAATTCTCAACAGGGTGGCCACAAAAGCCAATTAGAATTTTTCCAAAAATCCGCCGTAACTCAAAAAATTTAGGTTTTTTGGTAAATGTCCATGGGAGCAGAAATGTTGGAAATTGCCTCAACTTCAAGGACACGAGCTTTTCTCATAACTTAAAAAGAGCTTTTTTGAAAAAAAAAACTTGAAATAGATATGATTGAGCCTCCCCCCTCAAATATGCACCACAGGGCGACTGTCATTCAGGGTAACTTTGTGCACTTTGAGTCTAACTTTGTGCAAGACGTTTTGTGATTCAGGACAACTTTTTGCAACTTTTGATATATTTCATTCAACACACCTAAGTAACTTTAAAGAGTGTTTTGTGTTCAATGCTGCCAATTTCTGAAAGATTCCACATTTTATACAGCTTGAACTAGGCATGCACAAAGTTACACCCCAATGCACAAAGTTACCCTGAATGACAGTATTCGAAGCTATCGAAAAAACGTCTAAAAGTTTTGGAAGCTTCAAAACCAAAATTTGACTAAATGTTTGTTATAATTGAATTTTTTTCTGAAAAGGGCTTACTTTTTAGAGTATTTTTGTGTCCTTGATTTTTAAATTCCGACTCTTCAAAGAGGAGTAATGATTTTTTGAAAATTGGTCCAAATCGAACTTTGACTTTCGATGTATCAAAAACGAAAAACGATATTGAACTTCGATTCGCTCCAAAAGTCTGATAATTTTACCCTCTTTTCGATTAATAAATAAAATATGGCGGTCCTCGTTTGAAGTATTGAATTTAGGGACGTGGTATCCGCCCTGCGGGCCCCCCAGAGATGGCCCCAAAATCAAAAACCCCCTATAAAGATGTCCCCCTCAAGGTAATTGAACACTTGTTTCAGTGTTTTTCAAAATCCGGAGCCGTTCTCGAGATATTTGGCCTAGCTCCTTTTTTAATTGACACCCTATATGCTATGAAACTTAAGGTGATTCTATGGCAAACTCCCGAAAATTTTAATCCGATAGATGGCGTCACTTGTCGCTGGCTCCGAAAAGAGCCGTTTTTTGACGGTTTTCGGCTGTTTTCTCTGAATAGACAAATATCAGACGAAAAATCGGAATGTCAGCACCTGCTTAATTTTTGCTTGATTTTTGGAGCCATAAACGGGCCAAATTGGTTCTAAAATAAAGGCGTAACCAGAGACAAATAGAGACCGTGCACTCCCTATTCTTCCCGTGGTTGCGCGCAGTGTCCACTTTTCGTGAACTACTTTTGTCGGGACTCATCGGCCTCAACAATCAACCTTCGCATAATGTTGGATGGTGAAGCTCAACAAAAGGCTGTGATTGGTCCGCGGTCCCGGAAACGGAAACAGGGTTTGCTCGGCGAATGCAAAATACGTGCTCATCAGTCAACATTATGCGAATGTTGGCTGTTGTTTCGATGAGTTCCGAACAAAATTGAACCAAGAAAAGTGGACACCGCGCGCAGGAATAGTGCAAGGTCTCTATTTGTCTCTGGGCGTAACTATGCAAAGAAAAAATCATACGTAATTTGGAGTTGCATCAGTAAAGATTACAGGTTTCTGTTTCACCTGTAATCTTTACTGATACAACTCCAAATTACACATGATTTTTTCTTTGCATACTTTCACCTTAATTTTAGAACCAATTTGGCCAGTTTATGGCTCAAAAAATCAAGCAAAAAATTAAGCAGGTGCTGACATTCTGATTTTTCGTCAATTATTCGTCTGTTCAGAGAAAACAGCCGAAAACCGTCAAAAAACGGCCATTTCCGGAGCAAGCGACAAGTAACGCCATCTATCGGATTAAAATTTTCGGGAGTTTGCCATAGAATCACCTTAATGAAAAGCGGTATTACAAGAATAACAACGCACAGTCAAAGCAGCTTACACTGATTGACTGCATGTTATCTTTGTATCGCTAGATTGCGATACAAAATCTGCTGGCTGCTTGTTTTTTTTTTTTTTTTTTTTTAAGCAATGACTCATCACAAGACAATAATGGGGGGGGGGACATAGGACTTGGACGAATGAAATAAGTGAGATTTGCTCATACCCTTTCATGGGCAAATTAATACTCCTTTACTCCTTTGAATTTCCTACGATTCCATTCTATCGATGGTTCATATGTTTTGTTCATTGTGAGCCGACGAAGTGTAATTTACTTATTGAAATTTTGGAAGTTTGCATTTTGCGTTTGCCGTTCAAGTGGGCCGACGGAGACGGTCGTGGGGCTCATAATCAGTCTACATCCACAGTGATCCCAATTATCTTGCCTGCGGAGGGCGAGTCATCACGTGTTTTACACTCAGGAGTGCAGTTTTCCGAGTTACCTGCTTTTCGCCAAGTTGTAAGATTCTTTCACATGACCACCCACCATGCCTTTCATTTGTCGAATATGTTCACATTTATTCCTCACAAAGGAAAGTCACACACCCTCTTTTCCCTATCTCCTGTCTCCTCTTCAATGAGTTCAATATCTTTCTATTTCCTTATTTACTGCTCTTTTTTCCTGTTCATCCTTATTCACACAAGTTTCCGAGTTGTTTTCGTGGTCGAGAGGGGCTGCCGGCTGAGTAGTGTGTGAAGTATATTTGACTGCCGATGCCGGTTTGACACGAGAATCCACAGTACTTACCTGCTCTCGGCTTTTTTCACCCTCTTTCCCCCGACCACGACCCACTCACCGCGTCGAGTCGTTCCTTTCGTAGGTGCTGCATAGTCTTACAATTAGCACTTATTTAAGAAATTCTTACGCATTCGTTTTCACCAAAAATGAATAGAATGCGATTTTCGTTTTTGTGAAGGTGTAAGGGTAAGCCGAGAGAATTTACTGACACTGGATTCTCGAGCCAGACACTCTGCATAGGCAGACGATTTGGCTCTGTCAGTACTCGGCTTTGGCTCTATTGACACCAAAAAGTAAAAACGCTAACCTCAATAAAATTGCGAACAGAGCTCGCGACCTGATCAAACGATCGAATAGACTGTTTTAGTAGAGCGATATATCGTATCGATTGCCGTCCGTGGGTCTCTGGTTCAATGTAATTTCCCCATAAGCGAACTTTTGAACGGAGATTTAGGGTATTAAATCAAACAATTAATGCGACCTTGTTGCGATTATGAATTCTACGTCCTCGAAAATGCTTAATTATGCCTGGGTTAAGCCATAATTAATACTGCCGAAATCAATAAGATATTACAGATTAAATGTTGCATTTGTAGGTTAGAATCGCCCGAAATCCCGCCAATTCCACAACAACAACAATAACATTTGGGTGATTCCAACCTCCAAGCGCATCGTTTAATCTGTAATATCTTGTTGATTTCGGCAGTTTTACGGGTGGAACCAGGCAAAATTAAGCATTTTCGAGGACGGAGAATTCATAATCGCAAAAAGGTCGCATAAATTGTTTGATTTAATACCCTAAATTTCCGTTCAAAAATCTTATGAAAAAAAAACTTATGGGGAAATTACATTGAACCAGAGTTTGTTTGGAACCAGAGGCCCTCGGACGGCAATCGATACGATATATCGCTCTACTAAAACGGTCTATTGGGCTGTGACATGACGGCTTTGGCTCAGCATCATTTGGAGAATCACAGCTGTGTAAAGGAATCAAATACCTATGCATCGGGTACGGGAACCATTTCGGCATTTCCTTTCAGAAGAAATCTAGAAAGTGATCCTTCAATCAGATGATTAATCATTAGATGGATTGATCTCGTCAAAGTAAGCATATGATGCGAAAACAGTGAGAGTTATACTCAGTTCTCGATAAAAAGGCGGGTGAGAATTCAGGTAGTAACGCACTATTTAGCAACAGTGCGGCTATGCTGGCTACTCCAACCCTTCGCAGTGGCCGTTGTTCTTCCAAACTCTCTCTTGGCATGGAGGATTTTCAAGAACCGACAGACTCTAAAATTTACACCCGTCCAGTAAAAATTTCAAACGGTCAGTTTTTCGAAAAAACGGACGAATTTTCTCCCTAAAGAACCAAAACTCGGCAAAAATAGTCGAGTTCGAATGACTCAGAAATTCGTATTTTTCAGTCCGAATTAAATTCAGGATATTTCGTCTATTATCGAATTTATGAGAGTCAACAATATTCAAACTCGACTATTTTTGCCGAGTTTTGGCTCTTTAGTGCGAAAATTCCGTCCGTTTTTTCGTATTTTTGACCGTTAGCAATTTTTACTGGACGTGTGTAAATGTTTGAGTCTGTCGGTTTTTGGAAATCCTCCGTGCCAAGAGAGAAGTCGGAAGAACAACGTCCACTGCGAAGGGTTGGAGTAGCCGGTATAGCCGCACTGTTGCTAAATAGTGCATTATTACCTGAATTCTCACCCGCCTTCTTATCGTGAACAGAGTATAGCAGTATAACTGGAGTTCATATACACGGAAGCGAGACGAACGACACTGGGTATTCGGGGGAGGGAATTCGAATGTTTACCTCCATTTCCTCTCCTCACAAACGCTTGATCGAACCATTTTCTCGTCTCCCTCCTCCCTCCCCCACCCTGTACCTTCTGACTGCGACTCTTTCTCTCTTTAGGTCACATTCTTTCTCTATTGTTTAGAAATTAACGAAGTGATACAATAATAAGGAATAATAAGTATTGAATGGATAAGCACGAGTGAAATGATGAATGTTTGCGGCGTCCAAAAGAAGAAGCAACAGGACTCGTAAACAGAGGTGTGTAAATGAGTGAGCGTGAGAGGCAGCGTGTGTGTGACTGATTGTGTCGAGTGAAATAAAATAATAGAGAAAGAATGTGACCTAAAGAGAGAAAGAGTCGGAAGGTATAGGGCGGGGAAAGCAGGAGGGAGACGAGAAAATGATTCGGTCAAATGTTTGTGAGGAGAAGAAATAGAGGTAAACATTCGAATTCCCTCCCCCGAATACCCAGTGTCTTCGTCTCGCTTCCTTCAAAATTATGGAAAAGTTTGATTATGATTTGAATGTAGGCTATTTTCTCGAAAAACGGTCCAAATCCATAAATTCGGCTCCGAAGCAGTCCGCAGAGGGTAGAATGGCGCAAATTAAAGGTCAATAACGCCCTTCACAACAACGATGACATTTGGAGACTGACCTCCTCCCTAAAAAAAACAACTTTAAAAAAAATTTATAAAAAAAATATGAAGATTGGCGCAAACCGCAATTGATGCGTCAACTTCAAAGATCGATCGGAGGGGGGGGGGGGGGGGGTTACTTCTGTCAAATCAGCTGTATACAATTTTTAAGCTATTGTAGGTGTATCATATAATAATAGTAATTTTTACGTGTTTGGTGTTATGAACAAAGTGACAACAGATGATAATGTTAGTAAGAAAAATGAATACATGTATACTATTCCTTGCAAAAAATTAGTCAAAGTTACAAAATAAATTAGTAATAAAGTTCGTCAACTATCACTCCTTCGATTAAATTTCATGTTCTTTTTTTTTTATCGTGAAAGGACTATTTTGAATTCCAAGGGGGCGCCCATGCTGTCATTTACTCCAAGAAATAGCTGAAATGATCATTTTGGTTTCGTAATTTTTTTATTTTCTGCGTCAACAAATGCAATAATTAAAATCAACGTGACCTAGATGATCAAGTAAAACTATAAAGTAGATTTTAAAATTGATCAATGACTGTTTCAAGGAATATTTTCAGTTTAATGCTTCGGAAAAAATTATGAAAATCTTCATCCGGGCAATAAGAGAGACATCAGTCAACAGTGATGATATAGCGCAATCGTCTTGTTCCAACCATATAATTACTGTTTAAAATTTTGTTGCGCCTGCCCGCCTATTAAATGTAACATAGAAAGTTCTTAAGGAGTCGCAGTTGTGCCCCTCGCACCACGAGAGTAAGGCAGGGGGGGGGGGGGGGGGGGGTTATCTACATCAATGTGCAATGATGGTCCAACATAGCTCGTAGGATTATTTGGGCCGAAAACCCAAAATCAAATTACGCCCCTGTTTAGTTGCGGGCTAAAAGAAAAATATAAGTTTCGAAATTACTTCCGCAGGTGATTATGAGCGATTGTATCGTAATGCCATCCAGTCAATGCTCGAGTATACGTGTTATTCTTACGGATTGTGCTATTCCGATATAAACCCTTTCATCTCTGCGGAAATTAGCTCAAACTAACAAAAAATTTGACACAAGTAAACAATGAAGAAATCATATCGAACCCCGGAACCCGTGCCATGCCCCTATGAATGTGTGTGAGTGTGTGTGGTCGTGAAAGGCTACACTCGACCTTCGAATCTTTCGGGTGTCCTTCCCAATATTCACGGAAACAAAGCTACTCAATACCTCCCCCCTCTCACTTCTTTAATTCGATCTTGCTTTCCTCCCTTTCACACATAGAGGTAGGTTCAGAAGTGTAGGCGGACCAAAACCATAATCTTTGGCGAATTTTCAACTTTCATTCCTTCAAATCAATACCGAATTTGCTCCTGACTTTATTCTTTTGTGTTTAAAGTTTTCCTCCTTGAAAAGTGAACTCTCAATTTCATTTTTATTCATTTTCATCGAGTAATATCAGAAATAATGTTGACAAATTCCAAAGATTATCGGTCTAGGTCCGCATACACTTCTGAAACTACCTCTACCCCTCACACGCCGAGCTTGCCACGCACGACTTTCTCGTTTACAAAATGAACCCAATAAACCATAACATTAACAGAGGGCTGAACAAAAACCGATGCTATTCAAACGCTCTAAATTGTTTGATCGTTCGATCGAATGAATATTCGAAACATTTCGATCGATCACAGTTTAGAAATTTTTCGATCGATCGAGGTTTCGAAATATTTCGATCGATCGAACTGCGCCAGATAATTCCGATCGACCGAAATTTTTCGATCGCTCGGAATATTGACAAATTTCGATCGCTAAGAACTACAAAATTTTTCGATCGATCGATCGAAGTTTCGAAAAATTTCGATCGATCGATCGAAGTTTCGAAAAATTTCGATCGATCGGAAGATTTCGCTCGATCGCATTTTCGGGAAAATTTGTTTGCTAATTTCCTGGGAACCAACAACCTATTTTGCCTTCTCGCAAGTTCGTCGGTCGGCCGGTCAGAATTAGTTCGGCGAGAAAACCGAACTAATTCGTAGGAGCTGAATTTAAAGTTACTTAATTAGTAAAAGCCGCTGATACTAAACAACATCCGCGAAGTATAGACGATAAGACGATCCACGGGAAAAAAGGTGACGAAAGTTGAAAATATTCAAAATTTAAGGATACACGGTTTTCCGCGGAATTCGGACTTATTAAAATAATAGTGATTTTTTGAGCGACAAATGAAAGAACGATAACGATTCGACCAAATAACTCAGACTAATAATAATTAACAGCAGTGGCGTATCCATGAATTTTTTTAGAGATGGGGGGGGGGGGGGGGCCAGGGTCCGAAAATTGTCAAGGGGGCCAAAGATACTAATTCGGTAAAATTTTTCTGAGAACGCAAAAAATTACCTTTTTTTTGGGGCAAATGTTGGTGTCGAGGGGGGGGGGGGCTGGAACCCCCCCGGGTACGCCACTGATTAACAGATTCTGGCAAATAATGATTAATAATGATTTCGAATTTTTTATCATTCGTCAAATGAGGTTTTGCGAAGAATCTGCCACAATCGACAGAGACCAACTGACGGATTACTTATTCGCCTCTTATGATTTGAGCAACTAACGAATGAACGAATTATTCGGTCTTCTTCGGAGACCGATTGACGGATTATCCGATTCATATTATTTGAGCAACTAACGAATGAAAAAATTATCCGGTCCTTGTTTGGAGACCGATTGACGGATTATTCGGTTCTAATTATTTGAGTAATTAACGAATGAACGAATTATTCGGTCAATCGGCAGATACCAACTGACAGATTATTCGGTTCTCATTATTTGAGCAACTGACGAATAAACGAATTATTCGGTCAATCGGCAGAGACCAACTGACGGATTATTTGGATCTCATTTATTTGAGCAACTGACGAATGAACGAATTATTCGGTCATTCTTTGGAGACCGATTGACGGATTATTCGGTTCTAATTATTTGAGCAACTGACGAATGAACGAATTATTCGGTCATTCTTTGGAGACCGATTGACGGATTATTCGGTTCTAATTATTTGAGCAACTAACGAATGAACGAGTTATTCGATCATTCTTTGGAGACCAATTAACGGATTATTCGGCTCTGATTATTTCATCCAAATAATCGGGCACCAAATAATCCGTCAATCTGCTTTCTCGGAAATACAGATTATTCGCTTTTAACACGAATTATTCTAAGATTATCATTTGCCCAACCCTGTAGCGAGGAGTACTCGGAACAGACTTGGAATTCCTCGGCACTACTCGTAAATTTCCGTAAAGTACACATCGAGAGTATAATATTAGGCGCGCTCCTTTTACAGTGACTAGATAAACCACAGTGTGGTCAATTGCTACCTCCTTCTCCTTCTCCATAAAGTATTCTCCTTCTTTTTCTTCTCCTGCTTCTTCGTTTTCTTCTTCCTCTGCTCCCTCTCACCACCCACAAAAAAAAAAAATAAAAAAATAAAAAAAATAAAATAAAAAGGCAATTTTTCATTGTTGAAATACTTACGATATCTGTTGCGATCAAGTCTCTGGTATATTTTCATTTTACCTCTTAAAATCGAAGTGCCCATTCAATTTCTCGCCAAAATAAGGATGATATCAACACAGCGATCAAGTCAGTTTAGGTGCGTGTTGTCTCCTAAAATTAGCCTGACACATATGCTCAGCTAAAATCCCGTCAATGATATCGATGCAACTGCACCAGCTTTACTTACTTTTGATTACTTACCGCATGTATTGACTTTGATTAGCGGCCAATTAGGCTTGCTAAAAAGAATACTGCTTCTGGCACCAGTTCACTCCGATATTTAATAGGGCAGACGAGGTTCATGGCTCCTTTGACTCCGGGTGTTTTGGCCGAGAAAATTTTCTACAAACATTTTTTCATGTTGACTTCTCCCTCAACATGTGATTAGATGGGAGGGATGGCAAAAGGAGCATTTGTATCAATGTATGTAGAGCCGATCAACTCGACTGAGATGTGCGCTGTCTGAATAGCACAGTCTACTTGTCGGAGAATACAAATACTCAGCTAATAGTACCCAACTTCTGAAGCAAGTTTCCCGAAAACTGTCATAAAAATTTTTTTCTGCCCGTAAGAGCTTTGTTTTAAGTGACACTTTTGCACAACATATTTAAATTTCATCAAAGATTGGGGGGAGTCAGTTCTCTTAGCCAAGCGCCGTCTCTTGTTTAACAGCACTAATGTTCAAATTCCTCTTCGTGTTTTTCTTTTGTAAACAGGAGCTGTGAGCGTGTTGTTCTTCTTTGTACGTCTTCTATCCTAACCAGTAGCTAAGGTAAAAATAGGTACGGAGCTTTATTTCCTAGGGCCCCTTTTTATGAAGTTTGTACTGAATCCAGCAAACTCCTTCAACCAATCATCAGGCTTTTTCTTCTACTCGCCGCTGAAAAACCGGAGGCTTCCAGTGCTTTATTCTAATGAGCTTTTGTGTTGTGTCTGTTGCAGGTGGTTTCATGCCCTAATAACGACTGATTTTGATGTATACTCTCCTAGTATTAAAGAAGTTATCGTGCGATCAAGGCTTGGAAACAGGGTGGAGCGGAAATATGTGTTGGCTCATGCCATTGTGATAGGTGTTACTTTCGGATGTTTTAAATTGAAAATACTTTTTCACTTTTGAATGAATGGCAGCAATTACATCAGCTGAATATTGTGCTGATTTTGCAAATTGAGGCATTTTTCGGTAAATGGGCGTATGGCGAAAAAACGACTTTCGAGAAAAACGCGTTTGAAAGTTTAAAACGTTATAAATTTGAAAGACTGACTAGTAGAACAAACATTCAAGAAGAACTCTACTTAATTTCAAGTTTTTAGAGTGAAAATTAGTTGAGCAGTGAAAGTTCAAAGTTGAAGCGTTATACGCCCTTTTAAAAAACGTTTCTTTTCTCTCCCAGCCTATCCGACAAGTATTTTTGGGGTTAGATTTGGGTCACAAACTTAAAGAAAAGGAAAGAAGAAGGAGGGATGGTATTAAGGCCCTTTTGGGCTCATATTTGGCCAAAAAATATGGTTTTATTGTTGTCATCGGAGACGGAGCCAAAAACGCAAAAAACCCACACACTGACATATCCACACACACACTGACATATCCACTGAGCTCTTATCAATATCAGATACATATGCGATGTGAGTACAGATATCGCGAGCGCGAGCCGCTGCGAGTACCGCTCGTAAGAGGCACTGTAGCCCATAAGTTTCTGAATTCAGCCGAGGTGGGTCCATTCGAACGATTGATTCGTGGTTATTTTCCGTTCAACATATGAATAACTTTATATCACCTATTAGGTCACATCGTCAGGATTTCAGAAACGAGTTCTCCAAGAAAAGGGCGTAAATCGCCATACGCCCATTTACCGAAAAATGCCTCAATTCAATTTTTATTTGTTACTGAAAACTTTTGAGTCAAAGTATTTGATGGGTGTCACCGAGAAAGAGGGGGCTTTGCCTTGCTGGAAAAAAGTAAAAAATCTGTGAAATTTAAAGCAAACTTACAAATTTTGAAAATATATTTTATAATTCAGGATGTAACCTTTGATTTATATGCCTTTTTTTGCATTAATATCATATTTTCCCAATAATTAAATGTGTGCGTTTGATGGGCATTATACTTCCATTTGAGTTAAGTTGATTGCCTCAAAATACAGCTAGTAATAGTATCTCGCCATGAATTTGATAAATCAGTCGGTCTTGCCTATTTCTTGGTGCAGTGGTGCACCAGGAATACCGAGATGGGGGGGGGGGGGGGGGGCTTAACGTAAAAACTTGACAAAAACTCCCACATAATCAAGTATATCGAGTGCACGTTTTTGCCCAAGTTAGGTCTTGACCTCGAGTTACGGGGAAGAGCTTAAGCCCCCGTTGTGTGCTACTGCCTTGGTAGATTGTAAGGACAAAAAAAAAAAATCAGTTTTAGACATTATTATCTTCCTTTTTTATCATCTTGATAATTATTTTAGTCTTTATAGGTAGTTCTGTAGAAAATTACCTCTAGTTTAATTAGTTTTTACTGCTGTTTTTTTATGACTAAAAATTTGGGAAAATTTTGGGTTTCAACTCTTTGAAGTAGCAGCCCGTTGAGAAAGAACGAAGGTCATCAGGAAGCTTCTTGTGAAACTTCGTCCAGAATAATCATGGAGAGTTAAAAAAAAGTTGTGATTGAATGAGGAGAATTGCTGATTCATTGGATTAGCATTTTCTGTTATTCAAACTCAACTTCTCTAATTTGCTGTAATTATATTCTGGATGAAATTTCACGTAGGGCTTCCTGCAGACCTTCACTGTAACTCAACGGACTGAAAGTTCAAAATTACTCGATGACTTTTCCAATTTTAGTCACAAAATGAATGTTGGCAAAACTTGAGACTAATAAATCAATTTTCACGGTATCGGTGAGACTGATACTTTTCCTACGTATTATGTCATTTATTGTTGTAGATTGTGAGAGAATTCTTCGCAACGCAGCTATCTCAACGCTTTTGGTAAAGCTTGAGATAGTGTGCGAGAAGAATATATCTTGCTCTTCTCTGCTTTAAGGTAAACACCCCAGTAGCCGGCACCCCTAAAATTTGCACCTGTAACCGGCACCCATTTTTTACAAAGTGAAAAGTATAAGTTTAGTGGAATTCTGGTGTTTTGTGTGGTTTTCTTTTCTGAGACCTCAAGTGGGAAAAAATCGAAAAAAAAACACGCCAAACACCATAACTGCTACTTAACTAATATTTTTTCACATTGTGAAAAATAAGTGCGGGTTATTGGTGCAAACTTTAGGGGTGCCGGCTACTGGGGTGTTTACCTTACGAACTTACTTACGAACCGCATTCAAATGCATACGGATTTCGAAGAGCCCGCTCGGCCCGCATTTCACCACGTAGTTCGTGGGGCGTGGGACAGCTAGCGTTTTTTAGTTGACCACTAAACCTACAGAGAACGCTAGTGTCGCCGAGTAGCTCTTATTTGTACACGCCTCCTGCTGTGTATTTCTTATGGCAGTGAGCCATCCTCCTTTATATTATTATCCTTGCATATACAGTTGTATACGCAGCTTTTGGGTCTAGTTTCAATGAGCTGGGACCAAATAATGTTCGGTCCCGAGCGTAACTTACGCACGGTCACATGACCGTGCGTAAGCTCTCTGATTGGTCGAAACCGCACGCAAGATGCACGCAATTCAATTCTGTAGGGACTACGGGACCTAACATTATTTGATCCCAGGATTGTGCAATAGTTCTGGAAAGAGTCCAGTCTCCGAATTTTCTAAAGAGCACATCTTTCTTTCTGCCCTAGAGGTATACATTTTGGCTTCATTAAGGATTATTTTCACCCAAATTCTTTGAGATTATGTTTTACTTTCATTTAAGATTCTTTTTCATCAAATCGTTCCTAAAATTTGATTTTTCTCCGAAAAAACTTGTAAAGTGGAATTTATAAGATTTTTATGGGAAATTCGACAGAGGCCAAATTTCCTTTGGAGGAACTTTCATCAAATAGAGTTTTAACTGCGGCAGGAATGTCGTTCCGTGCAGCGAGTTGTCACGAAACTGTAAGGAAAATTTCATTGCCTACTTAAGAAAGGAATTTAAGTCACTGAAAAGAGGATCCAAGCACTATTTTTCGGTAAAAGTGACTGCACTCATTACTCTTCATTTATGATTGGTAAGAGGAGGTGACTTTGAACAGAGCATCCCGCAAAAATTAAAAACTCAAGTTTTTAGAGGGTGTTCCAATGTCACCTCATCTATTATTATTGTTTCCTCTTGATGGCGTCGATGCATCTAGAGCAATTTATGTGATTGTTTTGAAGCAAGTTTGGCTTTAAAATAACATTCTTTAGTTTCTTAACTCCCTCTTCAATCCCAAGTTGCTTCTTTTTCCATTATTTTTATCAGTTATGTTCCCACCTTTGGAGCAAAGATTATTAATTGTAAATATTATTTTTCTAAGAAATTGTGTATATTATATCATTAGTGAGTTCTCAGCTTGGGTATTTTGACATTTTATTTTTTAATTCTATGTAGCCTCAATATCTATTTCAAAGATATACAGGGTGTTTCACATAACCTGCTCACTATGGTTTTCTAGAACGGACGACGATAAAAAAATCTGGAAAAATCGATTTTATAGTAACTCGGACCTAAAGTTTCATTTAAAAATACTGACACAACCCGAAATTTGGTTTTTGGGGGGTTTTCAGGGGGGAAACCCCCCTAATCTCGAAATTTTTAAAAAGCAACCCCTATCTTGTGATACCTCATTTGCAAGAGGGTCAAATTCTAAGCATTTTGGCTTAAACCGTAAGTCGATATCTTTTTTCGTTTTCGAGATATCGAAGGTCGAAGTTCGATAATGGACCAATTTTCGAAAATTCTTAACTCCTACAAAAATAGTCGTAAAACAAAAAACTGCACATGTAAAATGCTCTACTTGATGAAAACTTTCAAGAAAAAAATACAAATTTACAATCAAATAAACCGGAAGTAGACTTTTAGGCACCTTGACATTTTTGGCGGGAAAACCCCCATTTCTCAAAATTTTCAAATGGCAACCCCTCACTTTTAATACCTCATTCGAAAAGGCGTAAAAAGTAGTGCATTTTGGCGCAATCAAAAGTCCGATATCGTTTTTCTGATTCGATACATCGAAAATCGAAGTTCGATTTAGACCATTTTTCAACCCTGTAAAAAACGGATCCTATCGCGTGATACATCACTCAAAAGCACATAAAAAACCAAGAATTTTAGTGCAAACCGGAGATCAATACCTTTTTCGCGGTCGAGATATCGCAAGTCAAAATTTGGTCTTTGGTTAGGGCCTACCTTAAATTTTGACTTGCGATATCTCGACCGCGAAAAAAGGTATTGACTTTCGGTTTGCACTAAAATTCTTGGTTTTTTATTTGCTTTTGAATGATGTATCACAAGATAGGATCCGTTTTGTACAGGGTCGAAAAATGGTCAAAATCGAACTTCGATTTTCGATATATCGAATCAGAAAAACGATATCGGACTTTTGATTGCGCCAAATGCTCTACTTTTTACGCCTTTTCGAATGAGGTATTAAAAGATAGGGGTTGCCATTTGTAAATTTTGAGAAATGGGGGTTTTCCCGCCAAAAATGTTAAGATGCCTAAAAGTCGACTTCCGGTTTATTTGATTGTAAATCCGTATTTTTTTCTTGAAAGTACTCATCAAGTAGAGCATTTTACATGTGCAGATTTTTGTTTTACGACGTTTTTTGTAGGAGTTATTATTATTATGGTATTTAATACATATTTAATATAGTATTTAATATGTATCAAATACATAGTATTAAATATAGAATTAAATGTGTACTAAATACGGATTCGATACAGAATTATATACGTTTTGAATACATACTGAATACATATTAAATACATAGACAAATTTTATTTGAAACGTATATTATTATTAATTTGGGTAAGGATTTTTATCACACCCCCTTTGAAACAAAAGGTTTAATGTTTGACTGGCAGACATTAAAAAGGGATAATGGTTCTCGATAGGGTGACCTTGTCTTCGCAATGAAGTGATGAACAGGATATATCATGTCAAAAAGGTGAAGAAGTGGGCACTCTCTAGAATATCAGACCATGTCTAACTCCACAACAGAACTTACATTGCCTACTGGTCTCGAAGAACCTCATTAGAATGAAATCAGTTGGCGTTAGCGAGTTCTCGCGATTTAAAGAGATTATAGGAGGGTGAAAAATCAATATTTATTGACCCGACCCAGCGGAATGGGTAAACATTTTTACCTCCCAGATGATCATGAGGTAGAAAATATTATTTTGAGGAGAGGCGATCGGGAAATGTAACAATTGCAACTAGCCGCGTGAGCGATTGAATCGAAGCTGACAGCTAGACCCACTTCCCACTATTATTAAATATGTATTAAATACAGGTATTAATACCACATTAAATTTGAATATAATACATATAACATACTGGGATCTAGTTTATGTAGGAGATGTGCTTTCGTTGAAATTCTATTCAAATTTTTTCAAGTTACTCCGAATTTTCGGGGCGAGAACACGCGAAAGAAATTCTGGGTTCGAAAAAAATGTGTTTAGTTTATCCAAGTCTAGAAAGTTGTCAATTCTTTCGAAAGTCCAGCATTTTAAAAGTGTGTTTATTTTTAAATTTCTTTCCTCATCCCAGATAACAATATCAGGCTTGCCGATCTGGCTTAAAATGGGCTTTTGTAAGACGTCTTTTCATGCCGTCTTAAGGACGTCTTAAATCCGTCTTATGGTCGCGGTTCCAAAGACGTCTTTTAAGCTTGTCTTAAATCCGTCTTAAATGCGTCTTTAAGTCGATTTTAGAAGACACCTTGTATTCCGTCTTAAATCCGTCTTCCAAAGTGGTTTTTAAGACGTCTTTCAATCCAGTCTTACAAGGCGTCTTTAATCCGTCTTCAAAGACGTCTTCCTAGACGGTTCGCGAGACGGCTTGAATACCGTCTTCCAAAGAGGTTTTTAAGACGTCTTTCAATCCAGACTTACAAAGCGTCTTTAATCCGTCTTAAAGCCGTCTTTAGCCAAGATAGCTATAGAAGATTGACTCCAACGTTTCAAAGTCCTAAAATATTGATAATTTGCAAAAATGACGAAAATTTTTACAAATTTCGAAAATTACGAAAATGTTCACAGTTCGAAAATTTGAAAATTACCAATATTTTCATAAATTTTGAAAATTACGAAAATTTTCATTAAGTTTGAAAATAACCAACATTTATACAAATTTTGAAAACTACGAAAATTTTCACACATTTTGAAAATGTTGACTATTTTCAAGCAAGCATGGAAAGCTATAGGCTTCCTCGAGACGTAACCTATAAATTTAGAGCATTGTGACCGACGCCTTTCATATGTCTTTAAGACGGGTTTCAAAGTTGTCTTATAAGACGTCTTTAAGACGGATTCGTAAGACGTTATCAAAGTTGTCTTAAAAACGTCTTTAAGACGGATTCGTAAGACGTCTTCAAAGACGTGTTTGGGCGGAACTAGAGACGTCTTTAAGACGGATTACAGACGGATTTAAGACAACTTTACTTGTCTTATAAGACGTCTTTAAGACGGATTGAAGACGGTTTTTGCTAACTGGGTATCGTTTCCAGTTCGAATTTATCTTTGGGATGAATCATGTTAAATGTTATTGTTGTTGTGGAATTGGCGGGATTTCGGGCGATGCTGACCTACAAATGCAACCAACATTTAATATATAATACCTTATTGATTTTGGCATTTTTAGTCAAGGAATCAGGCATAGTTAAGCATTTTCAAGGACGTAGCATTCATAATCGCAAAAAGGTCGCATTAATTGTTTGATTAAATACCCTAAATTTCCGTTCAAAAGTTCGCTTATGGGGAAATTACATTGAACCAGAGTTTGTTTGGAACAGTCTATTCAATTTTAGATCAATTAATCGAAGTTTTTTCGATTTTTTGAAAATCGGTTTTTCTGTTTTTCGTAAGTATCGACAGAAGCGATCGCACGGATCATCACAAATTATTTTCGGAGTAAAACTAGACGAAATTTGCTACAAAACAGCGCAAACCTCAAGCTGGGGAAATGATTAGTTGCCGAGATATGATTTTTCAAATCCAGCGCCTCCGTATGAAATGGCCCTCCTCCAAATGGGGACCCCCATTTTTATTTAATAATCGAAAAGAGGGTAACATTCTAAAACTTTTGGTACAAACCGAGGGTCGATATCGTTTTTCGTTTTCGATACATCGAAGGTCAAAGTTCGGATTTGGGCCCATTTTCAAAAAATCAATACTCCTCTTTCCGAATCCGAGAAGTCCGAATTGAAAAAATAAGGCGTCTAAAATACTCTCAAAAACAAGTCCTTTTCAGAAAGAAATTCAATTATAACGAACATTCAGTCAAAATTTGGTTTTAAAGCCCCCAAACATTTTTAACATTTTTGACACCCTCGGAGGGCTATCTGAAAAATTCAAAGGGACGATCCCTATTGTGTGATACATCAATCGAAAAGGCGTACCAAACTGAGCATTTTGGCGCAAACGGGAGGTCAATATCAATATCAAATTCGAAAAATCGAATGTCGAATGTCATTTTACAGAATGGGCCGAAATCAAACTCTGACTTTCGATGTATCGAAAACGAAAGACGATATCGACCCTCGGTTTGAACCAAAAGTCTCAGAATTTTGCCCTCTTTTTGATTATTAAATAAAAATGGGGGTCCCCTCTTGGGGGAAGGCCATTTCATACGGAGGCGCTCGATTTGAAAAATCATAACTTGGCAACGAATCATTTCCCCAGCATGCGGTTTGCGCTGTTTTGTAGCAAATTTCGTCTAGTTTTACTCTGGAAATAATTTGTGATGATCCGTGAGATTGCTTTTATCGATACTTGCAAAAAACAGAAAAATCGATGTTCAAAAAATCGAAAAAACTTCGATTAATCGATCTAAAATTAAATACAGACAACTTATTTCCTACACTTCAATCGAAAGCTCTTTGCAAGACCCATCTTTTCAAGAAAAGTTTCATTCGAATAGCTTTATTTGTTAAAGAGTTATGATGGGCACTTAAAGGTCTCAACTTTGACCCCCCCCCCCTCCCCCGCGTTCCCTTGGGCCAGATTTAAAAAGTAGGCCAGATTCTGAACCCTGAAATCACCCTCTCTCACGCCTGAAAATATATTGAATTTTCTCTTTGGGCCAAAATCGACCATTTTGGATACTGTCCTTTACTTTGGAATGAAATAGACAAATCGTCGATAAATGCATGCATTAAACCCCTTAACGCCCAGGTTAGGGAATCCAGCTGAAAATATGCTGCCATTCTATTGAAAGTGGTCGGAAGCTGTAGTTCATACTCTCCGGCACAGATAGCGCTACTAATCATTGACATTTCATGCATTATAATACGCTATAGCACAAAATAAACGAGAGGGTACAAAAACGTATATATACGGGCGTGGGCATTCGAGGTGGTTTTTTGCAGCCCGTGTATATACGGGCGTGGGCGTTAAGGGGGGGGGCGTGGGCGTTAACTAAAATAAAAAAAATAAAATTAAATTTGCATAGTTTTTATTTTTTTTAAAGGACCTGATAAAGTTACTTGCAAAATAGATCTTTTCAATTAAATGGCTTTGTACAGAAAGGAATCGATTACGCTAGAAACAGCCGTTAACAGAAATGAACCAACTATGTCGGAAATAACTGGCATTTAGTTCCTTTCAACACAAAGCCAACCAATTGGGCAACTTTTAGGGTCATTACTTAAATATCTTAAAGTTTCAAATCTTAAGGGAACAAAGTTTTTGATTTTTGATTGTTAAAATGCAAAATAGCAATGAATATTTATAGATGGCTGATCAAGCAAGTTAAAACCCGTCCAACCAAACATTCTATCCAGCTGCATGCATCTCTGACCATTAGAAACAGAATGCTAGTACTGCCAAAGCGTTGAAAATAGCTAGAAAAAGGCTTTTAAAGATCATAATAGCGGGAAAAAAGGCTATCAAATCCGGCAGAGGAACATTTACAACTATATAAATGTTTACAGATAGGAGCAAACAGACAAAATTACAGCTCTATAAGTTACCGTTTTCTATTAAATGAAGGTATAAATGACTGTTACCTGCCCCTCAAGATAGTACTAGATAACTTACTCAGAGTTCCTCCGGGTTCGACAAAATGAAAAAGTTTGAAAAGTAATATTTCTGTTATTTGTAATGAATAGCATTGCAAAAGACCGTAACCATTTTTCCATAAGTTTCGTGTCGAGTGATTTTCTTGGTACCACATAAAATTTTTAATTTGATTGCTAAGAAGTTAAAAAAAAAAAAAAAAAAAAAAAAAAAAAAAAAAACCCTTCAGTCTGATTAGAAAATTCGGTTTTTTTTTTTTTTTAAAAAAAAAGTTGTGTTACAGTGACAGCGGTTTTCCTAAAAATAAAAGAATTTTTTTTTTAATTCAGTCAGGGTAGGCACATTGAAAGGGTGATGAAAGAGATAGAAGTACCTAATGAAAGACCCTATTCATTTTTAACTTCGATTTTTTCAGGATAAAATAATGAATTTTATACCATGGCAGAAGAAGATATTTTAGGAAAAAAACAACAAAATGAAAAATTACAAAGCAGGCTTGCTGTTACAGGCAGTTTTTTAGGTGGTATGAAATTTCCCTAAAATATACATTTTCTTACACTGGTTGTAATGAAATGAGCTTAGCTTCAGCTTTGTGCAGAATCTTGAGTGATTGACAATAATTTAACAAAATTTTTCAAAAACCGTTTTCAACCATGGTTAATTATAATTAAATGTCAACAAAACTGCTTACAATTTAGAAAAACAAGCACCTGAGCAAGGAAGTTCTTGCTTTATGATTTGCTGAGCAGGACTACAAAATAAGAACCATAAAAATAAATTGTTGATATCTTCAAAACATGGTAAACAATCAAAAATTTTCTCAAAATGTACATAAAATATATTTGAGATGTAAAGTTTATAACACAAGGTGTTTCACGTAACCTGCTCACTATGGTTTTCTTGAGCAGGTGACCATTAAAAAATCGGGGAAAATCATTTTTTCACTAATTCGGACCTGAAGTTTCATTTGAAAATACTGTCATAACCCAAGATTTGGTTTTTGGGGGATTTTCAGGGTCGCACCCCCCAAATCTCGAAATTTTCACATTATCACCCCTATCTTGTGATACCCCGTTTGAAAGTCGATATCTTTTTACGTGTTTGAGATATCGAAGGTCGAAATACGATTTAGGACCCACTTTTGAAAATTCACAACACCTACAAAAAGAGTCGTAAAACAAAAAGCTACACATGTAAAATGCTCTACTTTCTGAATACTTTCAAGAAACAAATACGAATTTAGAATCAAATTACCCGAAAGTCCACTTTGAGATACCATAAAATTTTTGGCGGAAAAACCCCCATTCATCAAATTCTTCAAATAGCAACCCCTGTATTTTAATACCTCATTCGAAAAGGCGTGAAGAATTGCGCATGTTGGCGCAATCAAAAGTTCGATATCGTTTTTCTGCTTCGATACATGGAAAATCGAAGTTCGATTTAGACCATTTCTCGACCCTGTAAAAATGGATCCGATCCTGTAATACATCATACAAAAGCACTTAAAAAACCAAGCATTTTAGCGCAAACCGGAAGGCAATACTTTTTTTGCGGTCGAGACATCGCAAGTCAAAGTTTTGTTCCGTTTAGGACCTACAATATTTTTTAATTTGCGATATCTTGACCGCGAAAACAGGCATTGACTTCCGGTTTGCGCTAAAATGCTTGGTTTTTTAAGTGCTTTTGAATGATGTATCACACGATCGGATCCATTTTTTACAGGGTCGAAAAATGGTCAAAATCGAACTTCAATTTTCGATATATCGAAGCAGAAAAACGATATCGAACTTTTGATTCGCCAAAATGCACAACTCTTTACGCCTTTTTGAATGAGGTATTAAAAGATAGGGGTTGCCATTTGAAAAATTTGAGAAATGGGGGTTTTCCTGCCAAAATTGTGAAGGTGCCTAAAAGTTGACTCCCGGTTAATTTGATTCTAAATTCGTATTTTTTTCTTGAAAGTACTTAGAAAGTAGAGCATTTTCCATGAGCAGCTTTTGGTTTTACGACTCTTTTTGTAGGTGTTATGAATTTTCAAAAATGGGTCCTAAATCAAACTTCTACCTTCGATATCTCAAACACGAAAATGCATGGACTCCCGCTTTCAGCCGCAAGTCTTAAGATTTTACGCTCTTTCAAACAAAGTATCACAAGATAGGGGTTGCCATTTGCAAATTTCGAGATTTGGGGGGTGCCACCCTGAAAACCCCCCAAAAACCAAAATTAGGGTTGAGACGTTGGTTGTGACAGTATTTTTAAATGAAACTCCAAGTCCGAATTAGAATAATATCGATTTTTCCCGATTTTTTTTTATGGTCATCCGTTCAAGAAAACCCTAGTGAGCAGGTTACGTGAATCACCCTGTATGTACATTCAAAACTTAAATTAATTACGATTACAAAAACTTATTCCTTTAAGGCTAAAAAAAATGCCTTTTTTGGTCTGACAGCAAGGACACAGCATTGGCAGTAGAAATGAAGGATGCAGTTCAGAAACATTTTTACTAACATGCGCTCTAGTCAAACTTATATTCTAGTCCACAAGAACTTGAAAAAGTTTGCGGCTTCTTCAAGGAATTATTTTGAGCAAAGTTTAATTGTTACGTTTATAGAGCAAAACGAGGCTGATTACTGCAGATAGCCTTGCAGTAGTTCAAGGACTCTTCAATTTTTAATTTTCAGATTGCTCTAAATGTGCACAAAAATGACCTCATGTGGTTAAACCAAGTAAAACTGACTGTGTAGCAGGGTTGGGCAAATGATAATCTTAGAATAATTCGTGTTAAAAGCGAATAATCTGTATTTCCGAGAAAGCAGATTGACGGATTATTTGGTGCCCGATTATTTGGATGAAATAATCAGAGCCGAATAATCCGTTAATTGGTCTCCAAAGAATGATCGAATAACTCGTTCATTCGTTAGTTGCTCAAATAATTAGAACCGAATAATCCGTCAATCGGTCTCCAAAGAATGACCGAATAATTCGTTCATTCGTCAGTTGCTCAAATAATTAGAACCGAATAATCCGTCAATCGGTCTCCAAAGAATGACCGAATAATTCGTTCATTCGTCAGTTGCTCAAATAAATGAGATCCAAATAATCCGTCAGTTGGTCTCTGCCGATTGACCGAATAATTCGTTTATTCGTCAGTTGCTCAAATAATGAGAACCGAATAATCTGTCAGTTGGTATCTGCCGATTGACCGAATAATTCGTTCATTCGTTAATTACTCAAATAATTAGAACCGAATAATCCGTCAATCGGTCTCCAAACAAGGACCGGATAATTTTTTCATTCGTTAGTTGCTCAAATAATATGAATCGGATAATCCGTCAATCGGTCTCCGAAGAAGACCGAATAATTCGTTCATTCGTTAGTTGCTCAAATCATAAGAGGCGAATAAGTAATCCGTCAGTTGGTCTCTGTCGATTGTGGCAGATTCTTCGCAAAACCTCATTTGACGAATGATGAAAAATTCGAAATCATTATTAATCATTATTTGCCAGAATCTGTTAATCAGTGGCGTAGCCGGGGGGTTCCAGCCCCCCCCCCTCGACACCAACATTTGTCCCAAAAAAAGGTAATTTTTTGCGTTCTCAGACAAATTTTACCGAATTAGTATCTTTGGCCCCCTTGACAATTTTCGGACCCTGGCCCCCCCCCCCCCCCCCATCTCTAGAAAAATTCATGGATACGCCACTGCTGTTAATTATTATTAGTCTGAGTTATTTGGTCGAATCGTTATCGTTCTTTCATTTGTCGCTCAAAAAATCACTATTATTAATTAATAAGTCCGAATTCCGCGGAAAACCGTGTATCCTTAAATTTTGAATATTTTCAACTTTCGTCACCTTTTTTCCCGTGGATCGTCTTATCGTCTATACTTCGCGGATGTTGTTTAGTATCAGCGGCTTTTACAAATTAAGTAACTTTAAATTCAGCTCCTACGAATTAGTTCGGTTTTCTCGCCGAACTAATTCTGACCGGCCGACCGACGAACTTGCGAGAAGGCAAAATAGGTTGTTGGTTCCCAGGAAATTAGCAAACAAATTTTCCCGAAAATGCGATCGAGCGAAATCTTCCGATCGATCGAAATTTTTCGAAACTTCGATCGATCGATCGAAATTTTTCGAAACTTCGATCGATCGATCGAAAAATTTTGTAGTTCTTAGCGATCGAAATTTGTCAATATTCCGAGCGATCGAAAAATTTCGGTCGATCGGAATTATCTGGCGCAGTTCGATCGATCGAAATATTTCGAAACCTCGATCGATCGAAAAATTTCTAAACTGTGATCGATCGAAATGTTTCGAATATTCATTCGATCGAACGATCAAACAATTTAGAGCGTTTGAATAGCATCGGTTTTTGTTCAGCCCTCTGTTAATGTTATGGTTTATTGGGTTCATTTTGTAAACGAGAAAGTCGTGCGTGGCAAGCTCGGCGTGTGAGGGGTAGAGGTAGTTTCAGAAGTGTATGCGGACCTAGACCGATAATCTTTGGAATTTGTCAACATTATTTCTGATATTACTCGATGAAAATGAATAAAAATGAAATTGAGAGTTCACTTTTCAAGGAGGAAAACTTTAAACACAAAAGAATAAAGTCAGGAGCAAATTCGGTATTGATTTGAAGGAATGAAAGTTGAAAATTCGCCAAAGATTATGGTTTTGGTCCGCCTACACTTCTGAACCTACCTCTATGTGTGAAAGGGAGGAAAGCAAGATCGAATTAAAGAAGTGAGAGAGGGGGAGGTATTGAGTAGCTTTGTTTCCGTGAATATTGGGAAGGACACCCGAAAGATTCGAAGGTCGAGTGTAGCCTTTCACGACCACACACACTCACACACATTCATAGGGGCATGGCACGGGTTCCGGGGTTCGATATGATTTCTTCATTGTTTACTTGTGTCAAATTTTTCGTTAGTTTGAGCTAATTTCCGCAGAGATGAAAGGGTTTATATCGGAATAGCACAATCCGTAAGAATAACACGTATACTCGAGCATTGACTGGATGGCATTACGATACAATCGCTCATAATCACCTGCGGAAGTAATTTCGAAACTTATATTTTTCTTTTAGCCCGCAACTAAACAGGGGCGTAATTTGATTTTGGGTTTTCGGCCCAAATAATCCTACGAGCTATGTTGGACCATCATTGCACATTGATGTAGATAACCCCCCCCCCCCCCCTCTGCCTTACTCTCGTGGTGCGAGGGGCACAACTGCGACTCCTTAAGAACTTTCTATGTTACATTTAATAGGCGGGCAGGCGCAACAAAATTTTAAACAGTAATTATATGGTTGGAACAAGACGATTGCGCTATATCATCACTGTTGACTGATGTCTCTCTTATTGCCCGGATGAAGATTTTCATAATTTTTTCCGAAGCATTAAACTGAAAATATTCCTTGAAACAGTCATTGATCAATTTTAAAATCTACTTTATAGTTTTACTTGATCATCTAGGTCACGTTGATTTTAATTATTGCATTTGTTGACGCAGAAAATAAAAAAATTACGAAACCAAAATGATCATTTCAGCTATTTCTTGGAGTAAATGACAGCATGGGCGCCCCCTTGGAATTCAAAATAGTCCTTTCACGATATAAAAAAAAGAACATGAAATTTAATCGAAGGAGTGATAGTTGACGAACTTTATTACTAATTTATTTTGTAACTTTGACTAATTTTTTGCAAGGAATAGTATACATGTATTCATTTTTCTTACTAACATTATCATCTGTTGTCACTTTGTTCATAACACCAAACACGTAAAAATTACTATTATTATATGATACACCTACAATAGCTTAAAAATTGTATACAGCTGATTTGACAGAAGTAACCCCCCCCCCCCCCCCCCCGATCGATCTTTGAAGTTGACGCATCAATTGCGGTTTGCGCCAATCTTCATATTTTTTTTATAAATTTTTTTAAAGTTTTTTTTTTTTAGGGAGGAGGTCAGTCTCCAAATGTCATCGTTGTTGTGAAGGGCGTTATTGCCCTTTTAATTTGCGCCATTCTACCCTCTGCGGACTGCTTCGGAGCCGAATTATGGATTTGGACCGTTTTTCGAGAAAATAGCCTACATTCAAATCATAATCAAACTTTTTCATAATTTTGAAGGAAGCGAGACGAAGACACTGGGTATTCGGGGGAGGGAATTCGAATGTTTACCTCTATTTCTTCTCCTCACAAACATTTGACCGAATCATTTTCTCGTCTCCCTCCTGCTTTCCCCGCCCTATACCTTCCGACTCTTTCTCTCTTTAGGTCACATTCTTTCTCTATTATTTTATTTCACTCGACACAATCAGTCACACACACGCTGCCTCTCACGCTCACTCATTTACACACCTCTGTTTACGAGTCCTGTTGCTTCTTCTTTTGGACGCCGCAAACATTCATCTTTTCACTCGTGCTTATCCATTCAATACTTATTATTCCTTATTATTGTATCACTTCGTTAATTTCTAAACAATAGAGAAAGAATGTGACCTAAAGAGAGAAAGAGTCGCAGTCAGAAGGTACAGGGTGGGGGAGGGAGGAGGGAGACGAGAAAATGGTTCGATCAAGCGTTTGTGAGGAGAGGAAATGGAGGTAAACATTCGAATTCCCTCCCCCGAATACCCAGTGTCGTTCGTCTCGCTTCCGTGTATATGAACTCCAGTTATACTGCTATACTCTGTTCACGATAAGAAGGCGGGTGAGAATTCAGGTAATAATGCACTATTTAGCAACAGTGCGGCTATACCGGCTACTCCAACCCTTCGCAGTGGACGTTGTTCTTCCGACTTCTCTCTTGGCACGGAGGATTTCCAAAAACCGACAGACTAAAACATTTACACACGTCCAGTAAAAATTGCTAACGGTCAAAAATACGAAAAAACGGACGGAATTTTCGCACTAAAGAGCCAAAACTCGGCAAAAATAGTCGAGTTTGAATATTGTTGACTCTCATAAATTCGATAATAGACGAAATATCCTGAATTTAATTCGGACTGAAAAATACGAATTTCTGAGTCATTCGAACTCGACTATTTTTGCCGAGTTTGGTTCTTTAGGGAGAAAATTCGTCCGTTTTTTCGAAAAACTGACCGTTTAAAATTTTTTACTGGACGGGTGTAAATTTTAGAGTCTGTCGGTTCTTGAAAATCCTCCATGCCAAGAGAGAGTTTGGAAGAACAACGGCCACTGCGAAGGGTTGGAGTAGCCAGCATAGCCGCACTGTTGCTAAATAGTGCGTTACTACCTGAATTCTCACCCGCCTTTTTATCGAGAACTGAGTATAACTCTCACTGTTTTCGCATCATATGCTTACTTTGACGAGATCAATCCATCTAATGATTAATCATCTGATTGAAGGATCACTTTCTAGATTTCTTCTGAAAGGAAATGCCGAAATGGTTCCCGTACCCGATGCATAGGTATTTGATTCCTTTACACAGCTGTGATTCTCCAAATGATGCTGAGCCAAAGCCGTCATGTCACAGCCCAATAGACCGTTTTAGTAGAGCGATATATCGTATCGATTGCCGTCCGAGGGCCTCTGGTTCCAAACAAACTCTGGTTCAATGTAATTTCCCCATAAGTTTTTTTTTCATAAGATTTTTGAACGGAACTTTAGGGTATTAAATCAAACAATTTATGCGACCTTTTTGCGATTATGAATTCTCCGTCCTCGAAAATGCTTAATTTTGCCTGGTTCCACCCGTAAAACTGCCGAAATCAACAAGATATTACAGATTAAACGATGCGCTTGGAGGTTGGAATCACCCAAATGTTATTGTTGTTGTTGTGGAATTGGCGGGATTTCGGGCGATTCTAACCTACAAATGCAACATTTAATCTGTAATATCTTATTGATTTCGGCAGTATTAATTATGGCTTAACCCAGGCATAATTAAGCATTTTCGAGGACGTAGAATTCATAATCGCAACAAGGTCGCATTAATTGTTTGATTTAATACCCTAAATCTCCGTTCAAAAGTTCGCTTATGGGGAAATTACATTGAACCAGAGACCCACGGACGGCAATCGATACGATATATCGCTCTACTAAAACAGTCTATTCGATCGTTTGATCAGGTCGCGAGCTCTGTTCGCAATTTTATTGAGGTTAGCGTTTTTACTTTTTGGTGTCAATAGAGCCAAAGCCGAGTACTGACAGAGCCAAATCGTCTGCCTATGCAGAGTGTCTGGCTCGAGAATCCAGTGTCAGTAAATTCTCTCGGCTTACCCTTACACCTTCACAAAAACGAAAATCGCATTCTATTCATTTTTGGTGAAAACGAATGCGTAAGAATTTCTTAAATAAGTGCTAATTGTAAGACTATGCAGCACCTACGAAAGGAACGACTCGACGCGGTGAGTGGGTCGTGGTCGGGGGAAAGAGGGTGAAAAAAGCCGAGAGCAGGTAAGTACTGTGGATTCTCGTGTCAAACCGGCATCGGCAGTCAAATATACTTCACACACTACTCAGCCGGCAGCCCCTCTCGACCACAAAAACAACTCGGAAACTTGTGTGAATAAGGATGAACAGGAAAAAAGAGCAGTAAATAAGGAAATAGAAAGATATTGAACTCATTGAAGAGGAGACAGGAGATAGGGAAAAGAGGGTGTGTGACTTTCCTTTGTGAGGAATAAATGTGAACATATTCGACAAATGAAAGGCATGGTGGGTGGTCATGTGAAAGAATCTTACAACTTGGCGAAAAGCAGGTAACTCGGAAAACTGCACTCCTGAGTGTAAAACACGTGATGACTCGCCCTCCGCAGGCAAGATAATTGGGATCACTGTGGATGTAGACTGATTATGAGCCCCACGACCGTCTCCGTCGGCCCACTTGAACGGCAAACGCAAAATGCAAACTTCCAAAATTTCAATAAGTAAATTACACTTCGTCGGCTCACAATGAACAAAACATATGAACCATCGATAGAATGGAATCGTAGGAAATTCAAAGGAGTAAAGGAGTATTAATTTGCCCATGAAAGGGTATGAGCAAATCTCACTTATTTCATTCGTCCAAGTCCTATGTCCCCCCCCCCCCATTATTGTCTTGTGATGAGTCATTGCTTAAAAAAAAAAAAAAAAAAAACAAGCAGCCAGCAGATTTTGTATCGCAATCTAGCGATACAAAGATAACATGCAGTCAATCAGTGTAAGCTGCTTTGACTGTGCGTTGTTATTCTTGTAATACCGCTTTTCATTAAGGTGATTCTATGGCAAACTCCCGAAAATTTTAATCCGATAGATGGCGTTACTTGTCGCTTGCTCCGGAAAT
Source organism: Trialeurodes vaporariorum (assembly GCA_011764245.1). NCBI lineage: Eukaryota > Metazoa > Arthropoda > Insecta > Hemiptera > Aleyrodidae > Trialeurodes > Trialeurodes vaporariorum. The sequence continues at coordinate 34,388,758 of VMOF01000111.1, forward strand.
GGCCGTTTTTTGACGGTTTTCGGCTGTTTTCTCTGAACAGACGAATAATTGACGAAAAATCAGAATGTCAGCACCTGTTTAAATTTTTTTGCTTGATTTTTGAGCCATAAACTGGCCAAATTGGTTCTAAAATTAAGGTGAAAGTATGCAAAGAAAAAATCATGTGTAATTTGGAGTTGTATCAGTAAAGATTACAGGTGAAACAGAAACCTGTAATCTTTACTGATGCAACTCCAAATTACGTATGTTTTTTTCTTTGCATAGTTACGCCCAGAGACAAATAGAGACCTTGCACTATTCCTGCGCGCGGTGTCCACTTTTCTTGGTTCAATTTTGTTCGGAACTCATCGAAACAACAGCCAACATTCGCATAATGTTGACTGATGAGCACGTATTTTGCATTCGCCGAGCAAACCCTGTTTCCGTTTCCGGGACCGCGGACCAATCACAGCCTTTTGTTGAGCTTCACCATCCAACATTATGCGAAGGTTGATTGTTGAGGCCGATGAGTCCCGACAAAAGTAGTTCACGAAAAGTGGACACTGCGCGCAACCACGGGAAGAATAGGGAGTGCACGGTCTCTATTTGTCTCTGGTTACGCCTTTATTTTAGAACCAATTTGGCCCGTTTATGGCTCCAAAAATCAAGCAAAAAATTAAGCAGGTGCTGACATTCCGTTTTTTTCGTCTGATATTTGTCTATTCAGAGAAAACAGCCGAAAACCGTCAAAAAACGGCTCTTTTCGGAGCCAGCGACAAGTGACGCCATCTATCGGATTAAAATTTTCGGGAGTTTGCCATAGAATCACCTTAAGTTTCATAGCATATAGGGTGTCAATTAAAAAAGGAGCTAGGCCAAATATCTCGAGAACGGCTCCGGATTTTGAAAAACACTGAAACAAGTGTTCAATTACCTTGAGGGGGACATCTTTATAGGGGGTTTTTGATTTTGGGGCCATCTCTGGGGGGCCCGCAGGGCGGATACCACGTCCCTAAATTCAATACTTCAAACGAGGACCGCCATATTTTATTTATTAATCGAAAAGAGGGTAAAATTATCAGACTTTTGGAGCGAATCGAAGTTCAATATCGTTTTTCGTTTTTGATACATCGAAAGTCAAAGTTCGATTTGGACCAATTTTCAAAAAATCATTACTCCTCTTTGAAGAGTCGGAATTTAAAAATCAAGGACACAAAAATACTCTAAAAAGTAAGCCCTTTTCAGAAAAAAATTCAATTATAACAAACATTTAGTCAAATTTTGGTTTTGAAGCTTCCAAAACTTTTAGACGTTTTTTCGATAGCTTCGAATACTGTCATTCAGGGTAACTTTGTGCATTGGGGTGTAACTTTGTGCATGCCTAGTTCAAGCTGTATAAAATGTGGAATCTTTCAGAAATTGGCAGCATTGAACACAAAACACTCTTTAAAGTTACTTAGGTGTGTTGAATGAAATATATCAAAAGTTGCAAAAAGTTGTCCTGAATCACAAAACGTCTTGCACAAAGTTAGACTCAAAGTGCACAAAGTTACCCTGAATGACAGTCCCCCTGTGGTGCATATTTGAGGGGGGAGGCTCAATCATATCTATTTCAAGTTTTTTTTTTAAAAAAAGCTCTTTTTAAGTTATGAGAAAAGCTCGTGTCCTTGAAGTTGAGGCAATTTCCAACATTTCTGCTCCCATGGACATTTACCAAAAAACCTAAATTTTTTGAGTTACGGCGGATTTTTGGAAAAATTCTAATTGGCTTTTGTGGCCACCCTGTTGAGAATTCTTCAAGTACAAAACAGATTCTGATCAAATGGATGGAACCATTTTGATTGATGTGCCACTAGTTTGGTACTTTAAAGTGAAAAAATTAGGTGTACTTCCTTAAATTAAAATTTGGGAAGTCTAAGTCTCAGACCATGGAATCAGTCCGATTCTGCCATTGAAGTCCCAAAATTTTGATTTGAAAAAAGACACCTTATTTTGTCTCCTCAAGTGAACACGTTGCACATCGATCGGAAGGTTTCGATACATTTTTTCAGAATCTGTCAAGATTTGTGAGAAATTCTCAACTGGATAAGCACAAGGGTTGATTCAAAAATCTTCCAAGTCCCCATGGCTAAAAAAATCTGGGTGTTTTGGTAAATGTCTATGGGAGAAAAAATGTTGGCAATTGCCTCTGCTATGAGGGTATGAACTTTTTTCGTACTTTTAGAAGATACTTCTTAGAAAAAAACTTGATAAGTGTGTGAGCTTCTCCTAATATGATCGAGGAGCTGTTGAGGGCTTTTGAAAATATCAATCAGTAACAGATGTACCCCCCCCCCCTCTCCTGTCTAACTTTTGAACGAGTTGAGATAAAAAGTTGCGGTTTGGACCATTCTTCATAGCTTTAGATGAACTTTATTTTTTGGGGGTCACCCCCCCCCCCCCCCCCCAGGGGGCCCCCAGGGGGGCTATTTCAAAATTTTAAAACATCAACCCTATATTGTGATACATCGTTTGAAAGGGCATACAATTCTAAAACTTTTGGCGCAAACTAGAGGTCGATATCGTTTTTAGTTTTCGATATATCGACTTTCAAAGTTCGATTTTCAAAAAATCAGAATTCCCATTTAAAAAGTCGGAATTAGAAAAACTAGGGGTCTAAAATGCTTTAAAAAGCAAGCACTTTTCAGAAAAAAATACGGTTCTGCCATACATTTAGTCCAACTTTGGTTTTAGAGCCCCACAACAATGTTCTAAAATATTGCTCCTCAGGGGGGCTACCTCAAAAATTCCGAGGCACGACCCTTATCGAGTGATACAGCGCTCAAAAGGTCACACTGAATTGAGCATTTTGGCGCAAACCGCAGGTCGATATCGTTTTTAGTTTTCGATATATCGAATGGCAAAGTTGGATTTTCATCTTTTGTCAAATTCCAATATATCGGAACCTAAAAACGATATGGACCTGCGGTTTGCGCAAAAATGCTCAGTTTAGTGTGCCCTTTTGAGCGATGTATCACTCGATAAGGGTCGTGCCTCGGAATTTTTGAGGTAGCCCCCCTGAGGGGCAATATTTTAGAACATTGTTTGGGGGCTCTAAAACTAAATTTGGACTAAAAGTATGGCAGAACCGTATTTTTTTCTGAAAAAGACTTGCTTTTTAGAGTATTTTAGACTCCTAGTTTTTCTAATTCCGACTTTTTAAATGGGAATTCTGATTTTTTGAAAATCGAACTTTGAACGTCGATATATCGAAAACGAAAAACGATATCGACCTCTAGTTTGCGCCAAAAGTCTTGGAATTTTATGCCCTTTCAAACGATGTATCACAAGATAGGGATTGCCATTTGAAAATTTTGAGCTAGCCCCCCTGGGGGCCCCCTAGGGGGGTGGGGGGTTTTGACCCCCCAAAAAAAATTTAAATTCATCTAAAGTTATGAAGAATGGTCCAAACCGCAACTTTTTATCTCAACTCGTTCAAAAGTTAGACATAGGGGGGGGATACATCCGTTACAGCCTGTACATCATGTCTAAGTAACTAAATAAATGCGAGAAGCTCAAATCATTTTTAAGCGTTTCTCCCATCGGACTTTAGACATTTTTTTCAAATGGTAAACCTGTATCATAAAATTTGTGCTTTTAATAGTACCATATATCTTGAAACGTATAGTCAGACTTAATTTCTGAATTTCTCAAGTTTATAAATGGATACTTTATGTAAAAATACTTCAGATCACCAAGTTTCAAGTCTATTTGATTTGTAACTGTGGCTATTACTGCAAAATCAAATTTTAGCAACACATGGAGGAATCGCAGTTCAAGAGGGGGGCATTTTTTTACCCACATTCATAGGGAAAACATGTTTTATTTCGGGCTCCAATATACACAGTAGAAGTTTGCGCCCGGAATTTAGTTGCATTTTGCATATTCCTAATATTTTGTAGCTTGCACTTATTTAGTTATGATTCAATTAAATACTTTAATCCTGCGCACTTATAGGTGGTTGTGGCTGATATGATTAGTGGTGTTTGCAATTTTTCGCTCCTCACCTACGATTGTAATCCTCGCCTTGTTGAAAGGTGCTGTTGGCATGGTCATAAATAAAATCTTTAGGATGCGAAATTCCATTGACTTTCAAAAATTAGTTGCTAGGTATGTTTGTTCTGAGTTGGGCAAAAGGGGGTAGTACTTGAACACTACGAGTACTGTACTTGGCATTCGTAATTTTTTTAAATCGCATTTCAACGGTAATCAGAGTGAATTTTCAAAGAATCAAGAACTGAGTACAGGTAGACTACCCCGTTTCCCCAACTCTGGCCTTGTTGCACATTTCAGCCTCAAACCCATTTAAAAGTTATTCAACAGTACAGCAATAAGAAGTAAGTAAGTACACACATCAAAACAAAGAGACGAGTGAACTTTCGGACTACTGATTGAGGAAGAATATTGAGACAATCTCCATGTAGAGAGCCGTTTTAACATCTGATAAGCACTATACGAGGGATTAAACCTGTGTTGTATGCTAATGGATGAAAATAATGAACTAGGTTGGTTTTAATCTTACCTTAAAGCATCAAAGCTGGATCATTTCGGACAGCAACCAGGGAGGGTGTAAATATGGCGGACAACAAGCTTTTCTAAATTCAAATTATAGGTAGCCGGAATGGCTTTTAAAACATTTGAAGATTTGGAAATTGCTGCTGCCACAGACCAGTTCAAGATTGTCAATTACTTAATAGCTATATGGTACTTCTTGTAGCACCATTTATTTTTTAAAAATGGTCATAAACAAAGTAAAAACCGAGCAAGTTATTCAGAAAAATTGGATGATTCACTTCAAAGACAAGTAAGTAATTCTTGAACCTTCTGATAATCCTGTAGCGTGAGAACAACACTGTAGGTGTAAAATGAATTTCTTGCAGCGTTGAAAGTGTATACTGTGTAGGAAGTAGGTACCTTTTAAGACAGGGAAATGTCCGAAAAACACCAAAATGTGGAGTTTTGATGAATGATTAGCGCAGAGATGAAACGTTTGAAAGTCAATGTTTTTGGAAAAAGTAAAGTCGTATGTTTACTTTTGTTCATAAACAATGAAAACAAACCATGAGCAAACCAAATTCTGCTGTGAATTTTAAATAGAAATGCGTCAAAAATGTCTTTAATACTAGAATTTAGTCCTTCACAGCGTTCAGGTGTAATTATGGACTAATTGTAAGTGTGACCTTATTAAAAGCCTTGACGCAGTTAGAGCCATTCGTTTACTGCCTTGTCTTACCAGAGTCCCCCCCCCTTTCAAAAAGAAGGTACCTTCAAGACATTTCCCCTAGAATCACTGGAAGTATTGCCTCTTGAGCTCCCAAACTGTAAAGTATTATGTTTTTCCAATGTTTGTCCATACAAGAGTTGTTCCAAAATTTAAACTGTCGCAAAAAATTTTCCTTTACCTGCTTCAGTTTGATCCTAGAAAGCTCTCACGATCATCTGTGATGTCACCGCTCTTCCTCTGTCAAAACTTGTAAGTCCTTATTTTTCTCTGACTTGGAAACTGATCACAAACAATCGATTGGACTTGGGTGAATTAAATGGACTCCTTAAATGGAATCTAAAAGAATTAGGTAGAGTCGAATAAACTTAGCCCTGTCCAATTAATTTCGCATTTTGGGCCATATGCACAATCGTTAATTACTACTTGCGATCAATAATTCTTACTTAAATGCCGCGGAAATCACATAAAGCGCTGATGCATCAAGATTTGTTCAGTTTTAACTGAGACATGGCCATTCGATAAAAACTGCTTCATGACGAATATCCTTGCCAATATTCCAGACCAATTGTACCTATGCTTGCATGACAGTTATGGAGAGCAAAACTATTCAAATGTCAATACCAACACCAAGTTCTGTGATGCACGGTGGGGTACGAATGCCTCCCCTCCACCTTTATACTTCCATCGTGGAAGAAATAATGATGCATCTGCGCTCATTGTGACATTTTCAGAATTTATTTAAGAATTCATGCTCAAAAGTGGAAATTACCAGCAGAGCAACTGACTCAAATGACTGGAATGGACTTAGTCCAATAGCTTCGATTCGTCAAAGTTGACTCGATTGTTCATCATCGGCTGCCAAGAAATTACATCATGCAGAAATAGGTAAAAAGACTTACACTGCACTTACACGTTTGGACAGAAGAAGAGTGCTGATATCAAAGATGGTCATGGAGGGCTTTCTAGAATCAAACTGTAGCTGATAAATGCTGATAGTTGGAGACAGTTAAAATTTTAGAAATGCTCTTTAGCAAATGAACCAGATTTATCTCTGGAATAAACACTGGGAAAACTGAAAGGGGCAACACTTCAGTAAGGATCAGGATCACAGAGGCTTCTTTGAGAGAACAGTCATCAGAGCACTCTTTCACATGGACAGAATGATGACTTGAGTGAAACTGGCAAGTTAAGTCTTAAACAAAAATAAAAAGCTTATTATCACCTTACAAATTAGACATTAACTCAGGATTAATTCAGTAATTTTTGAAATGCTTGGAAAGTCAAAATAGTCAAGCTCTCTTGAAAAAAGAAAGATATGCATTGGCTACGCTGAGTACGCTCTGATGTTTTCTGAACGTCAAATAATAAGGTCTCTGATGAGTGCCGAAAAAAACCAAACACCCTTGCTCACAGTAATGTTCGGACATTTCCTTGTCTTAAAAGTATAAAAATCCTGTGTGGGACAGGAAGCAAACGATTTTACAGCTTGATGGTGCTGGAGAGAAATTAAACTGGATGTAGCATGAAGCTTGCTTTCAAATCGTGAAAATATTATTCAACATATAATCAGCGTGGAAGGTAGTACCTAAAGGCTCCTGACAGAGTTCCTGATGAAGTTGTCTCGAGACATGGAAACTTGAGAATAGGTAATGGAGCACATGCCTTCAAGACAATTCTTGGTTTAAAGTAAATTATTTAATCAAACAATACATCCAAGGTGGTTTTTTTTTTTCCTTTCGGTAACTTTTCCACTGCACAAACATTTCAGAAGGATCAAGGAGCACGCTCATCGGTTAAAGAATTTATCTACTTCAGATCACTCAACTTAGGAGATGGACATGAAAAAATCTGTCTCAGGAAGATAGAGTTTGCTGAGAGAGGTCAAATTACAAAATTTGTGAATAAATCACCACAAACATACCACTTTCACTCGTCAAAATGCCAAGAAAGGCGATGAGTTACGGCATTACGAGGCAATAACACGCACTGTAGAATCTGGCAAATTAAATGAAAGCTATGAAGAACTTGAGTGTTTCAATTAGTAGAAACTAAAATTAAGGCTTTGATTGACAGAAAACACGCACAGTTCATAAAGAAATTCAGATTTTAAAGTCTCTGATAGACTTCGAAAACACGCGAATATACATTGCGGAGGGAACTTCGGTTTTTTTCACAACACAAATCTCTAACCTTAAAATCTCCGAGGCAAATTACGCATGTTTACCAAAGCCTCCGAACTAGATATAGCTCGTTGGTAGTCACAGACAAAATAATGAAACTACCAAATTTATTCATAACGGAGACAAATCCTTATGAAAAACTTAGGGTCAATACTCAGTCAAAACCTAACTCAAACAATATTCGAACATTTCAAACGGCGCACTATGGATCCAAATCGAGTCCTAAGTGGTCAAAAATACAAAGACATGAGATATCACAAGAATTGTCGATCCATCAAATGATATTCTCCGATAAGTATGGGACAAGCCAGGAATAAAAAACGGAGCCAAATAAACCCCTTAAAATCAACTATAGTATCCATCTAAAATACTAATTTTCCAACTTTGAAAGGATCGAATTTTGGGCCGCCAAAGATTTGATTTCTGTCCATTGTGCGGCGGACCGAAGAATATCGCGGATTCGATACGGCGCGCGATTCGTTTAGTGACTGCTTAAAGGATAGGGAGACTTTTCGCGTTGCCGCTCCGCAATATATCGAACGAAAGGAATCCACCGAAAAGCAGTACGCGATCATTACGCGCGGAAATCTGACAACGCACGTTTGCGACCAAGCCGAAAATTGTCGATTTTTATGCAGGAAGTTTATGGCCAAAATCGATACAAAACCATAACAAAAACATGCAGTACTTACTGCATGTTAAAAAAAAAAAAAAAAATTCAACGCAGGGGCTATTCCGCTATAATAACTCCTTGCCTCCTAATCATATCCAAGTATTCAAATTCTAAAATTAATTCTTACATATACTATAAGTGCCTTCAGAGCCGTCGTGTGGGTATCCCGTTTTAGTCACTTTCTGTGTATCAATCGAATATTAGGTAAGAATCCATAGAATTGCGATATTTCAAAACGTCGGAATAATTTCAACTTTTTCCGATCGAAACTTCTGAAAATTTCGAACGATCGGGATTCCGGAAAATTTCGATCGATCGGCAAATTCCGATTGATCGTAATTGCACCACTTGTTGATAGATTGAAACCTAGAAAAATTTCGATCGATCGGAATTCCGAATTTTTTCGATCGGTCGAAAATTCGGAAAGTTTTGATCGATCGGAACTTCGAGGAATTTCGACCGACCGAAATTTCGTATAATTTCGATCGATCGGATTTTTGCCGAATTCCGATCGCTCGAAGTGCTAAATTTGTTCGATCGATCGAAACTCCGGAAAGTTTCGATCGATCGAAAGTTCGGATAGTTTCGATCGATTGGATTTTTACCAAATTTCGATCGCTCGTAATACAACATTTTTTCGATCGATCGATATTTCAGAAAACTCCGATCGATCGTATGTTCGATCGATCGCACAGGCCTACTGCAAGGCTCTATAATTATATTGATGTGGGGGGAAAAAAAGTTATCACATTTTTGCCCCCTTCCACTCTCAATCCGAACCCGAAATGATGCCCCTGAGTGCTGCCGTCGTTATTATTGGAGGTTTTTACACAAACATCGACTATTAAATTGCTTAGCAAAAGTGTGCAACAGGCCTGCGCCTGTCCATACTGTCTGGAGGCTACATTTCATGTAACTATAATTAATACGAAAAATTCGCTCGAACAGTGGCGTCGCGTGCAATTTGGCAACAATGTATTTTTTCCCTTTAAACTCATGTAAAAAATCGAATTCAGGGGGTGCACAGTGCACAAGAAAAATTCGATATATTTATTGAGTTTAAATGGGGCAGTTACATTGTTGTCCGATGGCACGCGTCGCCACTGCTCTTTGTATCTCTTTCCGCCCAGAAGTAATGGGAGCTTGTAAATAATTCTATAGCCAACACCAGCAAGCAACTCTTTTTTTTATTCGAGTCCAGAAGTACCTACGCGTTTTAACACGAGGACGCATATACAAAATTTTCCCGCTTAAACGTATGAAATTTCAACGCAGGTGATTGATTGACCTGTAACTTTATTAATTCTTTTATCGTGCGTAATTAATTGACAAGAAAATATCAGCCGAAGTACCAGGGAAAGAGGACACCCCCCCCCCCCCCACAAACTCCGGGCCTCCATGCATCGCATCGTTTCTCGTGCTCATTTTCAAGATATTGATTGAGTCCAACTTTGCGAGTTGATTCACTTTCAGTACCTGTTAATTCTGACTCAGGAAGTGAATAGCTGGACATCGGAGTTCATTTCAGAGGCAAGGGCAAGACATTGGGGAATCGGGGAATGGAATTCGAATGTTTACTTCAACTTCCTCTCTTCAAAAAAGCGTGAGTACACCTTTTTCCCGTCTCTTTCTCTTTTTCTTTCTTCCATCGATCGCCCGCTCCACAACGAACGATATGAAGCAATAATGATTGGATGAAAAAGAGTGCAATGATGAACGATTGCGGCAAGAAGACTCGAAAACAGAGGTATATGTGATGTGTGTGAGAGAGAGAAAGGTTAAAAGGGGCGGAGGACTGATTGTGTGTGAGACTGTGAGAGAAAGAGAGGAAGAGTCGGATTGTCGTAATATTGCGGGCGGGAGAGGGAGGGAGGAGCGAGAAGAGAAAAAGGTTCGCTCGTCACGCATTTGTGACAAGTGGAAGTTGAGAAAAAACAATCGAATTTCGTTTCCCGAAACCCCAGTTTCGTGCGCCTTGCAACGACTACCATAATCATACCTACTATCCAAAAGCGCCAATCCCCACAATCGATACTCCCAAAGCGCCAAGGAATTTCCGAAAAAGTAGCCCAAAATCGCCAATTTGTCGCGAAATCAATAGTCCAAAAGCGCCAAGAACATGTTAAGAGAGAGCGAGAGAGGGAAAGTTAATTATTGTATACTCACCAGTGATTTGTCGCTAGGACTTTAATGTAAATATAATCGATGAAGGTTGACAAAAAATTCCCAAGCTTTGCTTCATACATGCAGCAGTAAAGCGTAGGAACTTTTTACGCCCCCGTACCTATCGTTTTTAACAGTGAAAATTTGCGTTAGTACGATCAATTTTAAAGGAAGATCATATATTTATCCACACTTAGGCGGTGTAAATGGCCCCACGTCAAAAAAATTTTTAAAGTGCACTTAAAGTGCAATGGAAAAATAATTGATAAAAAAAAAAAATTTCCGTGTTATTCGCACTTAGGGGGTGTAAATGGCCCCACGTCAAAAAAATTTAAAATCTTAGATGAAGCTTTGACTGAAAATTTTCTGCAAAATATAGACTGCCTACAGGGAAATTGAGAGACCAAAGTTGGAAGTAATCAAAATTTAAAGATTCGCGGTTTTTTCCCGGGGGAAAAAAATCTGGGGAAAATGATAAATTGCGCTGAGATTGATAAGCAGCCGCAAAGCAGGTATAGACAGACGGTCCACAGTAAAATAAGTGATGAAACTAGAAAATAGTCATCATTTAAGGATTCGCGGGTTTTCCTCGGAGAAAAAAAAATGCACGGATATTCATAAAATGCGATATTGATATTGATGAAACTGAAAATCTAAGAAGTCGTCAACATTCAAAAACAAAAGAGATTGTAAAACGTATTTGTTCTCACCTTGGTCCAATGGTGGTATTCTTTTGTTTGGGGGAGATGGAAGGGGGGTGCGGGCATTAATCGGAGCGCAGTTGATATAAGACTATTCGTTTCACATTTAAGAACGGATTATTCGGTCTCTTGTTATCTGCCAAATTTTGCTTTCCGCATTATTCGGTCAATCGGTCAAAACCAACTAACGGATTATTCGACCTCACATTATTCGTAGACTTATGCTTTCCGAATTATTCGGCCAATCGGTTTAGACCGAATAACGGATTATTCGGTCTCATATTATTCGTAGGATTATGCATCCGAATTATTCGGTCAATCGGTCGAGACCGACTAACGGATTATTCGGTCTCATATTGTTCGTAGAATTATGCATCCGAATTATTCGGTCAATCGGCCAAGACCAACTAACGGATTATTCGATCTCATTTATTCGTAGGATTATGCTTTCCGAATTATTTGTCAATCGGTCGAGACCAACTAACGGATTATTCGGTCTCACATTATTCGTCAAATTATGCTCTCCGAATTATTCGGTCAATCGGTCGAGACCAACTAACGGATTATTCGATCTCATTTATTCGTATGATTATGATTTCCGAATTATTCGGTCAATCGGCCGAGACCAACTGGCGGATTATTCGGTCTCACATTATTCGTCGGATAAAATCTCCGGATTATTCGGTCATTCGAAACGTCAATCGAATTATCAAAATCAATCGTGCGCCCAACTCTGCTGTGTAGGTTTCTGAACGAAGACCCTTATCCCCCCCCCCCCCTAGGTCATGAGTAAAAATGTTCTCCGAAAAACAATGTAAATAATAAAGATTACATTGATACACAATTAGAAGGAACTATCAAAAGAAAATGGCAAATTGTTAAGAGATCTAGTGGAAGCATTTTTCTTATTGACAATGGTATCTCCTTTTATTCATTATTTTTTCCTTACAGAGGTAAGCTAAGAAAGCCTGCCAGGATAGACATGTAACATGGCTTGACAATCATTTACTCATTCAGAGGAATTTTACGCAGCAGAAAGATATATTTATGATATTTTACATGTTTTGACTTAATTTTTTGAAAATGTTCATTGTAAACCACTAACTAATAACTATATTTAGAATTTGAATAGAAATGAAGTAAAAAGAAAAACAGAAAGTCAATTTTTTAACAGAGAACACAAAAGTTGTTCATATCTTTAGAACACACTCAAGAATTAAAGGTGCAATTAGAACATAAAGTACCAGAGGTAAAGCAAGAATTTCACATTTCTCTTGGAAATTAACTTTGGTACTTAATTAATTGTAAAAAAAGCAAAGTTGCAACCTCCTGCACACTTAGAAGCTACACTCCTATGTTTCCACCAATTTTTACAGCCAAACTGCCGCCCCCGCCCCCACACACTTGAAAAAGCCATAAAATGAATGTTTCTCTAACCCACAAGGAACAGTTGAAGTGTAGAAACTCATCGAATTTTTCAGTTTTAAAAAGTAAAAAAAATCCTTTGCATTTCTAAGAGAAAAGATCCAGCATGCCAAGGGTGCAGGGTTCTTGGAGGAGCAGTATAGATGCAGAAAAGATTGGGGTTGAATCTACTTTCTTAATGTTTTTTTTCTTAAAGCTCATTCTCTCTCCTACAAGAAACTCTGTTGTTAAAGATTCAAATGAAAGAGCTCTTACTACTGGAGCATTAGTGAACAAATGTTTGGCAATAACCAGTTAACAACCCGCTCACCAACGCAAAGATCACAGTTATTAAAGAAGAAAACTGGGCATAGCCGTAGCCAGGATATTATCTTTCTTTCATTTAGCCCATTTTAACGCATGTGTTAGAAAAGGATGGACGGATATGGGGGCACGTGACTTCAGCCCCTGTTACTGTCTTTTTCTGACACATGCAGTCAAACGGGCAAACAGAGAGAAACACAAATTCCTGGCTGCGGCTATGAGACTGGGGACTAGCGCAAAGAATTGTAACAAGTCACCGTCAAGGGCAGGGTGAGGAAGTGAGGGGGTATGAACCAATTTCACATTGCAGCCTGTGGCTAATATCATAATACATATAATAATCTTAGACCTAATACTACTCCAAAAGTATGCTAAATACTTTTAAATTTTAAAAGTAGGTATATACACAGTAAGTAGATAGGGTCTTACACGTAACCTGCTCACTATGGTTTTCTTGAACGGGTGACGATAAAAAAATGTGGAAAAATATAGTAACTCGGACCTGAAGTTTCATTTAAAATACTGCCACAACCAGAAATTTGGTTTGAGGGGGATTTTCATGGGGGCACCTCCCTAATCTCGCAATTTTCAAATAGCAACCCCTATCTTGTGATACCTCATTTGACAGAGGGTAAAATTCTAAGCATTTTGGCTTAAACCGGAAGTCGATATCTTTTTTCGTTCTCGAGATATCGAAGGTCAAAGTTCGAGATAAGACCAATTTTCAAAAATTCTGAACTCCTACAAAAATAGTCGTAAAACAAAAAACTGCACACGTAAAATGCTCTACTTGATGAGTACTTTTAAGAAAAAATACGAATTCACAATCAAATAAACCGGAAGTCGACTTTTAGGCACCTTAACATTTTTGGCAGGAAAACCCCTATTTCTCAAAATTTTCAAAAAGCAACCCCTGTATTTTAATACCTCATTCGAAAAGGCATAAAAAGTGGTGCATGTTGGCGCTATCAAAAGTCTGATATTTTTTTCTTTTTCGATACATCGAAAACCGAAGTTCGATTTAGACCATTTTTCGACCCTGTAAAAAACGGATCCGACCGTGTGATACATCATTCAGAAGCACATCAAAAACCAAGCATTTTAGTGCAAACCCGAAGTCAATACCTTTTTTCGCAGTTGGGATATCGCAAGTCAAGGTTTAGTCTCTGGTTAGGGCCTACCTTAAATTTTGACTTACGATATCTCGACCGTGAAAAAAGGTATTGACTTACGGTTTGCACTAAAATTCTTGGTTTTTTATGTGCTTCTGAATAATGTATCACACGATCGGATCCATTTTTTACAGGGTCGAAAAATTGTCTGAATCGAACTTTGATTTTCGATATGTCGAAGCAGAAAAGCTATATTGAACTTTTGATTGCGCCAAAATGCACAACTTTTTACGCCTTTTCGAATGAGGTATTAAAATATAGGGGTTGTCATTTGAAAATTTTGAGAGATGGGGGTTTTCCTGCCAAAAATGTTAAGGTGCCTAAAAGTCGACTTCCGGTTTATTTGATTGTGAATTCGTATTTTTTTCTTGAAAGTACTTAGAAAGTAGAGCATTTTCCATGAGCAGCTTTTGGTTTTACGACTCTTTTTGTAGGTGTTATGAATTTTCAAAAATGGGTCCTAAATCGAACTTCTACCTGGGTCATTCCATTTTAAATCAACCAAAATTAATGAAATATGTTGCTGCCTAGTCATGGATTTTGGAAATATTTTGTGGGGTGATTGTAACTACTTTTAGTAGCTCAAAACGTATTTTTTCATATTTTTTTAGCTTACGGCCCCTGAGATATAGGCAACCGGAAATTCAAAAATTGCGATTTTAGGCTTATCTTTGAACGCGTGCCACAGCCTTAATTCTCAACGGAAAGGTGCGGTTGAGGTCTCATTTTGATGCATTTTGCGCCCTCTTTCCATTGCTTCAGGTCGTTTTTCATTAATTGAAGGTTTAGCAGGTTGCATACCTATTTGAACTTTGGTGACCCTATTGCAATTTTTCCGATCTTTGATAATTTTTTTAAATAGGATAGCGTTGGTAGAAAAAATTCATACTTTCCAAGCTTTAAGTACACTACTAAGAGTACCTGCTCAAAAAAAATTGGATCTCCTGAGCAATTTTTTCTAGTTGAAAAAATTGCTTAAAGTCGGCTGAAATTAAGAAAGACCCAACTTTGAGGTTAAAAAAGTCGATGTGGGGATTCATGAAAAAATCTTAAAAAATAATTAAAATCACCGTTTTTATGTCTACTTTCAATATCTGAAGTCGAAAGTTTGTGTATTTGATCGCTACAGTCGACTTTTTTTTTTCAAAATTGGTAAAAATTTAATTTGCTCGAACACACGCGATCGAAGCGAATAGAAGAGCCAACTCTTTGAGCTTAAAAAATCTCGCAAAATCTCTAAAATGATCACTTTTAAGTTCTTTTTCAATGCCTGAAGTCGAAAATTTGATTATTGAAGCGCTTCAGTTGAAATACAAGCTTGTAAAATTGGTAAAATTTCACGCGACGCCCCTATGCCCTGAACTGAGCTCAGATTGTGGCCGCGCTAATGGTGTTTTTAACCGATTTTACGAACTTGTTTTTCAACTGAAGCGCTTCAATAATCAAATTTTCGACTTCAGGCATTGAAAAAGAACTTAAAAGTGATCATTTTAGAGATTTTGCGAGATTTTTTAAGCTCAAAGAGTTGGCTCTTCTATTCGCTTCGATCGCGTGTGTTCGAGCAAATTAAATTTTTACCAATTTTGAAAAAAAAAAGTCGACTGTAGCGATCAAATACACAAACTTTCGACTTCAGATATTGAAAGTAGACATAAAAACGGTGATTTTAATTATTTTTTAAGATTTTTTCATGAATCCCCACATCGACTTTTTTAACCTCAAAGTTGGGTCTTTCTTAATTTCAGCCGACTTTAAGCAATTTTTTCAACTAGAAAAAATTGCTCAGGAGATCCAATTTTTTTTGAGCAGGTACTCTTAGTAGTGTACTTAAAGCTTGGAAAGTATGAATTTTTTCTACCAACGCTATCCTATTTAAAAAAATTATCAAAGATCGGAAAAATTGCAATAGGGTCACCAAAGTTCAAATAGGTATGCAACCTGCTAAACCTTCAATTAATGAAAAACGACCTGAAGCAATGGAAAGAGGGCGCAAAATGCATCAAAATGAGACCTCAACCGCACCTTTCCGTTGAGAATTAAGGCTGTGGCACGCGTTCAAAGATAAGCCTAAAATCGCAATTTTTGAATTTCCGGTTGCCTATATCTCAGGGGCCGTAAGCTAAAAAAATATGAAAAAATACGTTTTGAGCTACTAAAAGTAGTTACAATCACCCCACAAAATATTTCCAAAATCCATGACTAGGCAGCACAGGCTCTGGTTGATTTAAAATGGAATGACCCACCTTCGATATCTCAAAAACGAAAAATGATATCGATTTCCGGTTTGAACCAAAATGCTTAGAATTTTACCCTCTTTCAAATGAAGTATCACAAGAGAGGGGTTGCTATTTAAAAATTTCGAGATTAGGGTGGTTTCCCCACTGAAAACCCCCCAAAAACCAAATTTTGGGTTGTGGCAGTATTTTTAAATGAAACTTCGGGTCCGTGTTACTGTATTTTCCAGATTTTTTTATCGTCACCCGTTCAAGAAAACCATAGTGAGCAGGTTACGTGAAACACCCTGTGGATATGATATGTAGCTCATGTTAAAGTTCAAATTGACGAGCTTGAACCTTAGTTTTGGTCAATTTATCAGCTAGATATTTATGATAGAAAGTACAACGGAGAGATTATGTGTACTTCAGTAAACAAAAACCAACTGATCTCTAACTCTTATTTTCGAAGAATCAACGCCCTAAATTGACCCCCACTTTCTCTATTAATGTATACTTAATAGGTGCGCTGTATTGTAAAACATATAAGGGACTTGACAATGTTTTTCGCAAAAATAATTGATCATGATAGGTTTGAAGAGCAAGATTTCATAAGAGCTAATTTTAAGTTGGTTCATAGCCCAAAGCAGCAGGGATGCAAACCAGAACCGAGAAGAGCCGGTAAGTTTACGAGAACCGGAACCAAAAAAGAGCCCCAAAGAATTGGAACCAAAATCAGCACAGAAATAAAACTCAAACAGAACCGCGGTTCCAGTTCGGTTCTGTTTCGGTTCTCGTTTGTTGAATATCAGCTAACGGATGAAAGTTTAAAAAAGTTTATTTCTCTCACGGTCTCCTTGGTTTCAAATACCGTTAGAAGCAATAAATAAAACATATATGGACGAGGAGGAAATAAAAAGATAAAAGAATGTCAGGGGGAAAAAAAAGGGAAATCCACATTACCTACTTAGTTTGCACTTTTTTGTTTGTTTTTTCATCAACCTTTAAGTAAAATTTTTGTTTTGAAAAGGAAAAGGTTTTTGAAACTCCGATATTTGAGAACCATTATGGAATCGGAACCGGAAAAAATTACACCATGGAACCAGAGCCGGATCCAAAAATCAATTTTGGTTCGGATCCCAGCAGAGCACCCTGTAGAGCAGGGAAGTTCTGCTCACCAGCCCTAACAAAAACTGGCTTCACTTGTTCTCCATGTTATGAGATCGCAATGCCCAGTCTTCTTCAATAATGTCTTTGATCAAAATACTCTCAACCAAAAGCTTGAACAACTGAGTTCACACGAAATTGAAAAATAAAATAATTGGGTAAAGAATTCACAAAAATTGACGTTTTTGAAACAAACCTAATCCGGAGCATTGAACGAAATTTTATAGAGACAGTTTTTGGTAGCAATTAAGATACCTGGTAATGAACCTCTTTGATAAAACTTTAAACATTTAATTGGATCGTTGGTAACATCTATGGAAGCTTCAAAAGCCTCCAAATCAAGATTTAAAAGATCATCTTCGGTCTGCATTTGATATAAATAAACAACACCTGAAAGACAGAAATGGAGGTCAAAATTTTTTCAATCCCAAAAAGACGAACATCAAAAAACTTAACCGATACAGAAGTAAAATGTTTTAAGCAGCCAAAGTGATAGAAAACTAACAAGGCAAAGAGCCTTGACATTTAAAAATCTGTTTCCACAGCAAGCATAAATATTTTTACTTTTGAGGAATACATGGTGATATCCATAAGTAATAGTTCTCTAAGAGCAATCCAGACCATTCCTTGAATTCCCTTTTTTTTTTATTTTTATTTTTTATTGGTCTACATTGGGAGAGCCGTTGATACAAAAATTTAAACATCGTATAGGTGCCGGATGAGTGATCACAGAAAAATAAATTGTAATTAGGTTGGATATATTAAATCAAATGGGCTTGCTACAGCGCAGTTGCAATATGCTTGCTCCCAAGGTAGATGGAGGAACAGGTATGGTCAATGGGCGGAGCCAGCCAGATTTACTGCCGCGCGGCAGGCGGCAGGTGAACGAAACTCCACCATCAGCCCTGCCGCACGAGCACCCTCGACCAAGTCTCCTAGGATTTTCGGCGGTCAGTTTGAACCAGAGACAAGTAGAGACGGAGCACTACGCTAAAATACATAGGGAAGATTTGAGGCACACTGAATTTTCGGGGATTCAACAAAATATAACATGTAAAAAAACAGTCAACACCTTTTAATGTCGCATGGTGTTGAACGGTGATATCCGGAAAACACGGGGGGGGGGATGGGCGGGAAGTGAAGATCACCATTCAACACCATGCGACGTTGAATGTTGTTTTGTTGAATCCGCGAGAATTCAGAGTGTCTCTGCCAGTAATTAGTGCTCTGGCTCCGTCTCTATTTGTCTCTGGTTTGAACCTACACGCTGTGAAGAACGCTATTGGTTAGGTGACGGTTACGACACTAGCGGTGGGCACTCACACCCTCACACCGATTCTCACTGTCAGGCTACTCACACACTCTCATCAGGCTCCACCCATTGACCATACCTCTTCCTTCATTATA
Source organism: Trialeurodes vaporariorum (assembly GCA_011764245.1). Lineage (NCBI taxonomy): Eukaryota > Metazoa > Arthropoda > Insecta > Hemiptera > Aleyrodidae > Trialeurodes > Trialeurodes vaporariorum. The sequence goes on from VMOF01000111.1 coordinate 34,407,404, forward strand.
CCTTGGCTTGCTCCTACGCAACATCGATCGTGCATGTAACCAGCCCTAACCACTACCTCACCTCTTTGTACTTCAGTGGACAGAGATTCCAGCGAGTGATGACCACTCAGAATATCCCTGAAGTACAAAGAGGCGAGGAAGTGGTTACGACTGGTGAACTGCTTGCTGAGCGATGCGATGTGGCGCAGGAGCAAGCCAAGCAAGCGTATTTGATTGAACGTATTCGTTCCGCTCATGATTGCAATACGATCTTCTGTGATCACCCCCCAGGCAACAGAAACATTTATTTTTGTTCTTGATGCTCTAGGTGTTCAGACAACACAATGCTAAGGTCCCTAGAGAGAACCAGGTACTCGATTACCCTCTCTCACTATGGGGAGAGGACCTCCATTCCTCTGAGCCAATCAGAAGCGCGTGAAAGACCACCGGGCGATGCCGAGTATTGCCGAGAAGAGCCGAGCGGAGCTGCCGAGTCCCTGCTCTCTACCCTCATCCCTAGCGTCTAGGCCCCCTCTACCCTTCCCACCTACAACTTCGTTAGAGGTTGTTCCAGAGGGCTGTTTACCTATGAGCAAATTGACTGGTATCTAAGATACTTCTCAGAAATGAAGTTCAAAGGATCTAGTTTAAGTTTAAAAAAAATGGTTTTAACGTTAGTCTCAGGAGATAGTTAAAAGTTCAGATGAAAAAGTTGGTTCCGCTCATTTCAATACACGTGAATTCAAACGTCCCGCTACGCAAAAGACCTCTTCAATCTCAAGCGAAAGTAACTGGTTTTCTCTAGGGACCTTACACAATGCTAATAATCCAAAGATTTTTTACTACCAACATTTCTTTAATCTGCACACTAAACTAACATTTAAATTGGTGCAAAATTCTTACTCGCAATGGGGCTCTTGCTAACTTTCACGATATTCAATTGAATACACAGTCAGTTCGTTTTGGCATGAAAACCAGCAAAAATTGTACTGACGGAGCTACGCAGGTACTACGAGAAATTTCTGTCTAGTCAAAACGTTCCTCTGTGTGTTTCTTTAGAAACAGTGACATATAAGGCAGGAATCCTCCATGAGAACCACGTAGCTCTGCCATTAATTAGCAAAGATGGCGGAGCTATGCAGGTATCAAAGGAGACTCCTGCCTAATTTGTCTCTCTTCCCATGGAAACACACAAAGAAACGTCTTAAATTAGAGAGGGATCTCTCATGGTACCTGCAGTGCATAGCCTGCTCTTACGTCTTTAATTTTAAAGTCATTTTGTAAGTCTCTGAGTGAATTTTGTAATTTTTTATTGTGCTCATTGTAATTTTTGCTGCATTTTACTCAAGAAGTAAGTGTTGCATAGTCTGTTATACAGGGTGTACCAGACCACCCGGATAGGGCATTTTTCTCGAAAACTACTGGACCAAATGATTTGAAACAAAAAAGTAGGATAAAGAACTGACCCCAAATTTTTTGTTTTTGATATTTTTAAAAGCCCCCAATAGCCCCTTGGGGGGCTTGAACATATTTTTCAAGTTTTCTCAAAAAAGTCTCGAATAAAGGTATCAAAAAAAGTTTGTATTCGTAAAAAAAGGCAATTAGCGACATTCTTGCTCCTATAAATTTTTTCCAAAACCCCAATTTTTTTGAGTTATAGGGGCTTTTGGAATTTTTTTGGATCGGTCTTTGTGACCAGCCCGTTCACCATTTTTCAAAAACCATTACAGATTCTGAAAGAACAGATCAGTAAAAGATTAATTTAAGATCAAATTAAGTAAAAAAGGTGTTTTTTGCCGAATCAAATTGGTCGGAGCCCCGTTACTTCTAATTGTCACTTCTCACTGTCTCACTGCTCCACTATGTGATTTTACATTTAGAGCTGAATCTTTTAAATAAGCATCATCGTATTATTGCAATCCACCACTTCAAACAGTAAGTATTCAATCACTTACAGCAAAAGTTAGCAAGAGCCCCATTCATTCACATTCCATGCATCTAAGAGACTTGTGAATGTTATAGTTACCATGCTGGGCATATCTGCCATGTACTCATACATGCAAAGTTAAGAGGTTCCAATAATGTCAGATTTGGCAAAAAAGATACACACTTGACATAAGATTATACGGAAAATTTGTATCTTTAATACCAAATCTGCGAGCTAATCGGGGACTTCATAGTTAAACAGATCGATAAAACTGAATACAAGTGACATGATTGGGTGGGAGACCGATGTGGGGCGGAAGTCTTTTGAAAACCATTGTTCAGTCGCTCGTTATGAAAAGGTTTCTACGGAGCAACCTTTACTTACCGAGCGACTGGACAATGGTTTTCGAAAAAGATCCACCCTGAATCGATCTCTCACCCAATCGTGGCACTTGTTTTCAGTTTTATCGATATGTTTAACTATGAAGTCCCCGATCAGCTCCCTGGCAGCACTAAGAGGTCCCTTAGAGAGGGTCTACCTTCCTGACTTACACAACCTCATATGCACCCACATTGATACTCATAGAGGATTACGTGGAGGTCTCCACCGGGCACCGCTTTGCAGCCAGTAATCAGTACTCATTCCCATCCAACTCATCTAGTTCTGCAATTTTACACAAAGTTAATTAACGTCCAATAATGGCAAGCTTAACCCCTTCTGGTTGTGTGTTGGGGCTGCTCCGCGGACATGACAATATTTAGACGCCTATTTAGGTATATTAAGGCGGGACCCGACGCAGGCTATCCTAATAAGAATCTAAATATTGTCGGGTCAGCCCTGCAATACGTCCGGGAGGGGGGGGGGGGGGTTAAAAATTCCGACTGTCTAGGATTAAAATCTTACCAACATCAGTTCCTAAGAGAAGAATTTTTTGCTGTAGAGCCACTGCAGTTATGGTTTTATTGAGCGGATCATAAATGGCTTCTTTATTTTTGATATTTACATACAACCTGCTGCACACTGAGAGAACAAAAAAAGTTTCATCACATTAAAAGTTTTCGTTTTCTATACCGTCTTCCAGTAACGGTGCATTTTCCTGTCAAAACGTGTAAAAATAGCGATTTTTTACATTTTAAAAATCCATACTCCAGACATGGAAAATTTCCCCAAGTACAGTTGAATCGCCTCAATTCTAGTTTACTCCACAAGGGGAGAACCGAAATGGGGACGGGAGCCGGGGGGGGGGGGGAGCGGTCGGTGGACATAGGTTGGATAATGGATATTCGCCATTTTCATCTTCAGTGAATTTTCTGCCGCTTCTATGAGCGGTCATCCAAGTCCATGCAATGAATAAAACCAATTCGCTTGATTCGGTCTATTTTTTTAATAAATTATCTGCCTTCGTTCCGTTAACCTGTTGTTCAGTTCATTTTGTTTGCTTCCCACCTTTTTGGGTCTCTAATTTTTAACTCTTTTGATTGCAAAACTCAACACAAGCCATTTAAATTAATTTGTGGCAACTTTGCTGGAGAATAATATACCTCAATAGAGCATAGTTATATAGCATTCGTTATAGTTTTGGCGTATGGCAGGAAGTGTTTTTTTTTTTTTTTTTTACATTTTAACACTTGTAAAAAATTATAGTCTTAAAAATTACAAGTTTGGTTGAGATTTTGCTACATAAGAAAATGACCAAAAGAGGGAAACATTTTTTGAGTGGTTTTTTGCGCAAACCACATCTCAAAAGCTAAAGAGATTGTTTCATCGCCCATAAGGAATGGGCTGAAAATGGATTTCCTTCATTTTTTCAGGGCTGATAGAACTATTCTTGGGGAGTCTAAAGCTGGCCTATTTTTTATTTTTGCCCTCTTAGAACCGGGAGGGCGGGGGGTCAAAGGTAAAACGGTTTTTCGGCCACAACTTTTGAACGGTTGAAGATATTAATTCGAACTTTTTTTTAATCGAAAGATCTTTTAAAGACCTATCTTTTGATGTGTATGATATTTCAAAAATATTGAATTTCAGTCGAGTTATTGCATTTTCAAAATTTTGGAAATTCCAAAAAATTAGTTTTTTGGATTTTTTCCATATAGGGATCGCACTGAGGAAAACAAAGAACTGTCTCAAAGAAAGCCCTTTATTTACCGGTTAAAATGAGCTAAAGTTCGTTTTCGGGAAAAGATTTGTCTTTGAGTTATGAATTTTTAAAGTGTCAAAAATCGCTATTTTTGGGTTCCCAGCGGCAGCGACGAGGGCGAAAAAAATCATTTCTCCGCATGTAGAGGACGAAATTCAATGAAAATCGGTACCAGGGGGTTTTTGAGGTCGCAGATTTCAATTCTGCCGTCAGATTTGAAGAATTGTAAAATCCAAGATGGCTGCCGAGTATATAGAGGTCGACAGCCATCTTGGATTTTACAATTCTTCAAATCTGACGGCAAAATTGAAATCTGCGACCTCAAAAACCCCCTTAAACCGATTTTCATTGAATTTCGTCCTCTACATGCGGAGAAATGATTTTTTTCGGCCTCGTCGCTGCCGCTGGGAACCCAAAAATAGCGATTTTTGACACTTTAAAAATTCATAACTCAAAGACAAATCATTTCCCGAAAACGAACTTTAGCTCATTTTAACCGGTAAAAAAGGGCTTTTTTTGAGACCGTTCTTTGTTTTCCTCAGTGCGATCCCTATATGGAAAAAATCCAAAAAACTAATTTTTTGGAATTTCCAAAATTTTGAAAATGCAATAACTCGACTGAAATTCGATATTTTTGAAATATTATACACATCAAAAGATAGGTCTTTAAAAGATCTTTCGATTAAAATAAGTTCGAATTAATATCTTCAACCGTTCAAAAGTTATGGTCAAAAAACCGTTTTACCTTTGACCCCCCGCCCCCCCCCGGTTCTAAGAGGGCAAAAATAAAAAATAGGCCAGCTTTAGACTCCCCAAGAATAGTTCTATCAGCCTTGAAAAAATGAAGGAAATCCATTTTCAGCCCATTCCTTATGGGCGATGAAACAACTTCTTTGTTACAAATATATTTGAGATCGGCGGTTTCAAATTTGACCCCCCCCCTCTAAAAATTATTTTTAGAAGGCAAAATTTTGGGAATCCACAGCAAATGTCACACAAATCCTCAAAGTTTTATTTGAAAACACATCGCAGCACAATTTCATATGCTCATTTTGTTATGCCCTTCTGATATTATTTACTGCAGTCCATTACTGATTTGAAGAGGAAACTTACTTGTAGTTGCGATTAAAACCTCTCCGTACCAGAAAGTGAGTTTAAATGACAGATAACTTATGCAACCGCAAAGACAATCATCACTGCGTGGAAGATCTTTCTGGACATTTTTATCTGTGACCAAAACTTCGAAGTCATGATTCCTGGTTTCCACAGCACTGTTCACAATAATGTAAGATATCTGGCGGAATAAGAAAAAACGACAGATTAAATTATGACGTCTGAAAGTATATACTTGAGATTGCTTTTTGTCACTCTAATATCGCTGAAGATGTTGAATATGTAGTTTTCCATTGGCAGGGGTATATAGGGTGGTACAAAAGTCCCGGGACGGCTTCATAACTTTTGAACGGCTGCAGATAAAAAACCTTTGGGGGATGTTTACAACTTAAGAGGAACTACTTTTTGGCGTACCCAAAAATTCCAAGGGGCGCCCATAAGGGGGGTTTCGCCCCCTCCAACTCAAAATTTTCGAATGGCAACCCCCTGCCTCATTGTTAAAGTTCGATTTACAAAATTTGATACCTTGCACGCAAAAAACGATATCGACCTCTCATTTTCGCCAAAAGGCTCAGTTTTTTATGCCCTTTTCATCGATGTATCACCTGGTAGGAGTCGTCACACGGAAGTTTTGACACATCCACGTCTGAGAGGCCAAAATGTCCACCTTTTGGGGGCTCTAAAACCTACTTTTGACTACAGTTGTGACCAAATCGTAATTTTTTTTGAAAATACTTTGCTTTTAAAGTATTTTGGACTTCTAGTTTTTTGAATTCCGACTTTTCAAAAAGTAGTAATGATTTTTTGAAAATGGGTCCAAATCGAACTTTGACTTTCGATACATCGAAAACTAAAAACGACATTGACCTGCGGTTTGCGCTAATAGTCTTAGAATTTTATGCCCTTTCATACAAGGTATCACAAGATGGGGGTTGCCATTTGAAAATTTTGAGTTGAGGGGCGAAATCCCCCTATACGTGCGCCCCCGGGTACGCCACAAAGTACGTAGTTTCTGTTAAGTTATAAACATCCCTCGAATTGGTTTTTTTATCTGCAACCGTTCAAAAGTTATGAAGCCGTACCGGGACTTTTGGACCACCCTGTATTCAAGTAGAATGATCTTTTTCTTTGCAATTTACACACAAACTGGAATTGCTTCCGCAATCCGAAATCCCCCAGCTTCCACATTGACGACCTTTTTGCGAAAGTACCTCACAATTTATGACTTTTTCGCAGTAGTGCCTCCGCAACCAAAGACATTATATCATATAGACGGAGTGCATAACAAGATCCTTGAGGCAAACTTGTGGTACTTCGCATGTTCACCAAAAATGCTCACCAGTCATCAGCCTGCTCAACGGTTGCATCAAAACTTAAATTGGTAATCTTTTTTTGGTATAATCTTTGGTAAAACTGGTGACAAACAAACCGACGCCATTTTGATAGTGAATGAATGTTGCACACTATTTCCAATTTTGTAAGTTATTTAAAGCTTTTTTTGGTCTTATATCATACTGTTGTCTAAATGATGGTCATTAAATAGTGTTTCATCCATCTTCGATCTCGATTTTTATAAAGAAGTAAGTTTTTTATAAAGAAGGTTCCTCCACCAATTTCGAACTGTGGACTCGCCCGTCTGCCTACTGTAGTGTACGCTATAAGCACAGAGTAATACAATCAAAACGGAAACTCCCCTAAGCACAGAATAATACAATCAAAACGGAAACTCCCCTAAGAGCCAATGGAAGCAAGTTTGGAAATTAAGCATTTCGAAGCATTGTGTTCTAGTCTCCCAATTCCAGAAGTTTTAAACTATCCCCCATTCAAAGCAATGCAAAAGACAGAGACCGAAACAGGTCCGCCATCTTGAAAACTCACCGAAATTGACCGAAAAAATGTTTCCATTGGCTCTTATGAGAGTTTACATTCTGATTGCATTCTTCTGTGATATTGCTTCATTTACAACGATAATAATTTTATATCATTGGGATGATTCATTAGAATTGACTATTATGATCACGAACCTAATGGTAGTTGTGTCTCAGAATGAAGTTCTCCTCCTTGCAACCATCCCCAAACTCAAAACCATGTTCCTAAGCAGACATAGTCCATCAACACATGAATAACTGTACTTTCTCGGGAACCAGTGTAGCGCCTAACCATTTTATAAAAATGTAACAAACTCTTATCTTCAAAAATTCCAACAGGATTCAATTTATAACCAAGCGCTTCCTTTCCTTTCCTTTCCTTTAAATCTCTTATGGACACAGGCGATTCACACAGGCTCGGGTTGTTTGTCTCAATTTTTTGTCCATTAAATTTAAAACATTAAATCTATGACAAATACTTTTGAAATTAATTATAAACCAATGGGCAAGTGGTTTAGAGTGGCTATCTGAACACATATTGATACCTTTGACTGTCTCTTACGGAAGGAATTGCATGCGATAAATAAAGAAACTGCCAAATGACAGAAATAAACCAACATTTTCTGACCTGGATAGTTGTATTAAAAGTCTGCGTCCAGATAGCCAGTCTAAAACACTGGCATTTTCGTTTAAAACCAAGTCTCCTGGATTAACAACAATTTTTGCTTTAAGGTTGAAAAACAGTGAGGCAAACAAAACAAATTCAGATCGTCCATGCTGTCACTGTTTGAACACGTTTGTGTGACCCCCTCTATAGCTATAACTCGTTGGTTCCAACTAAATGTGAGGTATATACTTAGTAACATGGTTTTGAGTTTGGGGATGGTTGCAAGGAGGAGAACTTCATTCTGAGACACAACTACCATTAGGTTCGTGATCATAATAGTCAATTCCAATGAATCATCCCAATGATATAAAATTATTATCGTTGTAAATGAAGCAATATCACAGAAGAATGCAATCAGAATGTAAACTCTCATAAGAGCCAATGGAAACATTTTTTCGGTCAATTTCGGTGAGTTTTCAAGATGGCGGACCTGTTTCGGTCTCTGTCTTTTGCATTGCTTTGAATGGGGGATAGTTTAAAACTTCTGGAATTGGGAGACTAGAACACAATGCTTCAAAATGAACAGACGTTTCCGTTCTGAAGAGGTGCAAATCGTTTTTTGCGGCAACCGCTTTTTTGGCAAGCTGTGGCACATATAGAGTGATGACAAAATTTTAGGGTGGGGAGAGCTGAATTTTGATTTTTAAAATTAAGTAACTATACTCTGTTCAGGATAATTTGAAACTTGGCGAGTCGGGTAGAAACGCACTACTTTGCAACGCGGCACCCATTGAGACGATGATTTCGGGTGGCATCGCTCATTCGGGGTTTGTCCTACTCCACCCGCTGCCGTGATGGAAGAATACCGAGAAACGGCAGACTATGAATTTTATCTGTGCAAAAGTCAAATTAGAAACGGTCAGAGATACGATGAAATGGATGAAATTTTTGCCCTAAAGGGCCGTAACTCGTCGAATGTAGTCGGGAAACATATCTTACCACTCTCGAAAAAAAAAAGTCGGAACATTTAAAGAAAGGCTTTGTTTATTTTTATTTTTTTTTATTTTTTTTTAACAAAATAAATCCTCGAGAGTGGTAAGCTATGTTTCCCGACTACTTTCGACGAGTTACGGCCCTTTAGGGCAAAAATTTCATCCATTTCATCGTATCTCTGACCGTTTCTAATTTGACTTTTGCACAGATAAAATTCATAGTCTGCCGTTTCTCGGTATTCTTCCATCACGGCGGCGGGTGGAGTGGGACAAACCCCGAATGAGCGATGCCACCCGAAATCATCGTCTCAATGGGTGCCGCGTTGCAAAGTAGTGCGTTTCTACCTGACTCGCCAAGTTTCAAATTATCCTGAACAGAGTATATCACATCTGTTTTGCCGAAAAGCATTCTAAACAATAAATTTATATCCCCATTGTACATAATTGAATACATGCAAAGCTAGACTGCTGTCGCGTAGGGGAGAAAACACATCAAAATACCGAGATAGGTCCTGAGGCTGGTGTGGTGTTGGTGGGGGGGGGGATTGAGGGTGGGGATAGTGATGGGGGAACATCTAACCCCCCCCCCCCCTCCCCTCTGGAGCCACCCCAATTTTGCCATAAAACCGGGGTATACATACCCGTTTTTATCATTTTTAGATTCCTTTGACAGTTCCTAAACGTTTCTCAGGATCGGGGTTTTTTCGGAATTTTCAGCGATTTTTAGGACCTTTGAGAAGGGGGTTAGGGGGCATCAAACCTCAAAAATAAGCAAAAGTAAGTTGATGACAAGTGTATTAGAGCTGGTGTGAGGCAAAATATCGATAAATATCGACCTCAAAACACGGTTGCCAGATTGTCAAAAATTGTGAAATTTTGGATTTTTTCGCAAAATTGACGAAATTTCAAAGGCGTTGCGGCGATAGTAAAAATTATTTTTCAGGGCTGCAATTTTACACACGTCTTTAGGACCACTTAGAGCAATTTTATTTTCTATTGCGTTTTCGAAATCCGAAATTAGCTTTATTCGGCCCAGCCTATTAGGGGGTTAATTAGTGTTTCTTAATTTCTTTTTCCCATGTAATTCGTGAGTGAGTTGAGAGTGGCCCGCGGCCACTCTTACAAATTACCAAATGTGTTAAATATCTTCTTTTTCAATATAATTCCTTCGGGACAGGCATCGAGCCTGTCCCTCTGGCAGACTCGATGTCTGTCCAGATTAAAGTTATCCAACTAAATAAAAGTGTATAACTTTACAACTGGCGCCCTTCCCGGGGGGCTTTAAATCGTTTAAAGTCCTTTCTGTAAAACAATAAAATTCACCCCCGAAACCAGAAGTTTCATTAGTGATGTGCTCACGCACGGCATGGTCTCAAATGACCAACCGGTAGCAGCGAGGTCTACTTGTGTACTTATTTGTTATGTAATCTCTCATCAAGTGTTCGCGTGTGATCAATTTTCTTTTCCTTTTACGTGTCTTTGTTTTTATGAGCTGCTGACGGCTCTAATAGTGTAAGATTATCATATTTTCCAAGTGCCGTTAATTTGCAGCAACGTGCTTGCCGATCCTTCGGAAGACGCCACCATTTTTTTTGATGCGTGAACCCCGTAGCAGTTGCGCAGAACGCAGCCTCGGCTCACGATCAGCGATCTTGTCGAGTCGGTTCCTTGGTTCGCTTGTTTCTCCTTCAATTTTATGGCTCGGCCACACTCAGTGCGTCTCCGTTGTTTACGTTTCTCACTACTATTTTTGGTGCCGTAGTCGCTTCGTGATTAAAGTCTTTCGCTATTTTTCTTTGGGTCAATGCAATTCTTTCCAAATTACCTTCATTAAAAGTTTAATGATTTTAAAATTTGCGGGCATCAACCATCCTAGCCAAGAGTCCTTGCCCTGCAAAGTGAGGCTGATCAGATGATGTTGGTCCTGTACTTATTATACTTTAGTGTTTTTTTTCTTATTTGTGTAGTGTATTCTCCAAATTATCCAATTTACCTCTTGGTATCTTCCAATTTTCGGTAGCCCTTTCGAGCTCGTAACTTTTGGTGCTTTTCGGTCCTTTCGCTCCGAATCACTCTATTCATACCATTGCTGACGTCACGTAGCCATGGATGGCACCAATTTATGTGTTTTGTGATAATTTTACTGTCGATTTGTGGCGAGCCAGTCATGAGCTCTAATTGTCGAGTTGTATACCTTGTGCACAGTTTATCTATTGTGTTTCTCTTTGTCTACTCCTGCCCATTTATCACTCTCGGAATCTCGTAGTGCAGCTTTCCCATAATTATCCTTCAAAATTTAACTTTCGGTCACTTAATGTCATTTTAAATTATCTACCTAGTCATATTGTTCTCTTCAAAATTCAATCTTGTGATGCTGTTAAAAAGAAAAAAAATATACTTTGGTACGATGAAGGCCAGCTCTCGCACCGCAACGTGGGTGGACAACCGGAACTGGTACATTGAGACCGCTATGTGTTCTCTGTACTCCACCGAGGGTACAACTTCAGGCGATTATAACCAAAGATTGGATCTCAAAGCAATGGTCCTGTTCAAAATTTAAATTCAGCTCATTAATGTCGGACTTCGATTTCTTTGCAGCTTCTGGATTGTCGTCATTTGGAAACCGGATCGTCGTCTAACCTGGATTTTGGATCTCGGTGATTTTTATTCACCCGTTTTGTCCTTCGCTCTAATAAGTATTACCTTGTTTCTCTAGTTTTACGTTAGTTCTAGAATTCCTTATTTCAGTGTTAGGAATCCGCTTTCTTGTTTTTGTTATTTTAGTACATAAAATTCTTAGCGATGTACCAAGACGGTTACAGTTGCACACGGAACTTTCATCAGCGACGCCCTAGTGCTATTCCTAATGCTGTTGACCAATTGAGAGGTGATGCTGAAGAGGGCATGCCATTGCAGGAACATCGAGTCAGAAATGACGATGTTGCTGTTCTGCCGCAACAAGTCAATGTTAATTTTGACTTGCCACATCCACTTGACAACCATTTTAATGGCTTTAATCCATTCCCTGCTATAAATCTTAATCAGCCTTCTGCGTCCCAGGAGGGTGCATTGAATGAAAATTTTATTTTGGAATCTGTTAATCATCCATTGATGGCCCATGATAACTATAACAATAATGTTTTTGCTCATCAGCCAGTTAGGCCAAATGAGTCTTTCCATCAGTTGCCTTTGTCTCAGGCATCTTTGCCCAATGAATTTGATCAGTATCAGCCTGTCAATTTGTCTGATAACCCACCATGAACGCCGGCCCGACACTCTGCTGCGATGCCTTCCCAGCCACCTCAAGTTGAAAGTATCCATCCGAGCTGTCAGTCTCCTCGGCAGGCTCCCTTCAGTGGGGATCCTTTTAGAGAGCTTGTCGCGGAGCTGAGAGAACTCAAGATATCATTCGAGACAAAGTTCAGTTCCGTCCAATCAGAAGTTAATTCAGTGAGGAGAATGGTGGTTGGTGACTCTGGAGTTGACGCTGTCGGGGCGGGGGGCATGGAGGTTAATCAAACTATGTTAAGGGGTCAATTAAGGTCTTGTACCAGTCTAAACACTGAACGTGGCAGACCTCGCCACAACAGCTATCTCCAACTTAGAGACCTCCCGACGTTTGATGGCAATATGAAGAATTTGCATCCAAAAAGCTTTATTGCAAGCATTAGCTTGTATTTTCAATATAATGATTCTCCGTTTGAAGTTCAACTGCTGGAACTTGGTCGCCTATTGAAAGGCCGAGCTGCCGCCTGGTTTGATATCAACATGAAAAAAATTAGTAGTTTTCGCCATTTTAAGGAAAGGTTCTTTAATTCATTCTGGGGGCCATCTCATCAGAATGAGGTGAGGTCCCGGATCTTTGCGAAAAACCGCTATCAGCCTACAGATGGTACCATGACCGATTATTTCACTGACTTAGAGCGGGAGGCTTCATTCTTGGATGTGATGATCCCCGAAGAAGCTTTGGTCGATCATGTTGCCCAGCACTTCCCTGAAAATGTAAGACTAATGTTAGTAGCCTCAAACACGTTAACGATTGACGAAATGGAGCGTCAGCTCCAGAGAGTCGACCGATCTTTAGGATCAGGACCAGCATTTATGCAAAGGAATTCGTCTCAGCAGTATCCCAATAGGAATAGGAATTTTGATAAAAATTCAGCCAAGGTGAATCAGGTTGATGTTGAGTACGATTTTACTACACTACAACAGTCAGAGCCCCCAGTAGCTAATGGTCATTTAAACTGCCACGGAGCTGAGGAATTGGAGAACCTGTAGATTTCTCAGCTCATGTCGTTAAGTCTTGCCCTTATACAGATGCTCATAATATTGGTGCGCTTCAGGAGTTTAATATTTTTATGGTAACTTTAAGTATGCAAAGCCCGTTGAAGATCTCAAACGTACTATTATTAGCCCCTCTAGGTTCACAGGAGAGCTTACCTGTCAGTTTTAAATGTGCTTTTGGTGATACGATATCCATTTCTTTAAACTCTAAGTGTACTGCTGGCTCTCTATCCGAATTATTTGTACGAATATCCACCCAGGTAACTGTTGATTATGAATTTGTGATAATTTACCCATCAGTCTTTTGGCTTTTCTCCGAACTGCGTTTATCTTTAACTTCCGTAAATTATCAACCAAAACCTTTGTCAAAACATCGCCTCGAAACAATTTTTTCTAGCATTTTTTCAGATGCCGTTAAATCATTTTCCAATGACAAAACTTTACTTTTTTGTAATTATTTACAGGACCCTATTTTAAATTCGGACAGTTCCGCCATTTTTCAAATCAACCAATTCTTTTCCTCTAAAATTGCAAATTTAAAAAATGTCTTCTGGAGTTACCTTTCCAAATGTAAGGAAACCCAGCATCAACATCTTAGCGGTACCTTTTGTCACTCTGAACTGCAGCAGATGGTGAGTAAGGTCTTACCTAAGATTCGAGATAGAATTCTTTCTGATGCTTTGGTAAATCACGTTGTTTCTTTAGAATTAAATTTAAATTTAACTGAAAATGAGCACTTTCTGCTTGACGAAAGTGAAGAAAACGCAGTGAGAAGACCCAAAGCTAAATCACCTTACATAGAGTGTAAGATAGGAGATCAGGTTGTAACCGGACTTTTAGATACCGGTAGTGAGCTGACAATTCTAAGTTTGAGTCTTTTTCAGGAACTTCAAGGGAAGTTTAAAGGGAGTTTACCAACGCTTCCGGTTAATCTTAATGTTAAGGGTGTTACAGGAGTCCGCTCAAAGAAAGCGACCCTCCAAACTTTTGTTGATATTAAATTCGGAGACTCAATCTTCCCATCTCCAATTCTCGTCATACCTGATGTAAATATTCCCTTTATTCTAGGCACTGATTTTTGTCAAAGGTTCCATGCTGCGATTGATTATACCTCAAAGTGTCTAAAATTGCTTGACGGCAAAGTATTAGTTCCATGGACAAATTTTGAGTCAGGCTCGGGGGGAGTTTCTATTAATACTTGTGTTATAGACAAGAAAAATAAGGTTTCTATATTTGCTGATAGCCATGGAAAACTGTTGCATCCCCTGTTGAAACCTCTGTTGCCAGATAACGTGGAATTAGAAATTAAGGCAAAACCTGGTGCCACATTTAACACCGTTTTGGAACTTTGGAATAGAACTTGGGTTAACAATTTAAACTCTTTCGAACAATGTCTCAATAATAGCGTGAGTGAAAGCATAAAATTCACCCCGATGGAAATTTTCTGCAACAAGCCACCAGAAAATTTTCTTAAGAAATTTATATCATTCCCACCCGCCCAGGTAAATTTAAGTATTCAAAAGAAACTTGTGCTTGATCAAGAGAACCTCGAAAAAAGTGCTCAGGGTAGAGCGAAGAAATTGTCATCCGCCCCAATCAACCTTAGTTATAAGCAAGGTGATGAGGTTTTACTGAAGTCTCACCATCTTTCAAATGCCTTATACGGCGAGGTAAAAAAGTTTTTCCGCCTCTATAATAGACCCTTTGTTCTAGGCAAACCAGTAGGAACAAATGCCTTTGAAGTGAACGACCCAATTTCCGGCAAGTCCTGTGGTGTTCACAATGTAATTTATTTCCGTCCATTTCTTAAGACTCCATAAGTTCTTCATTCCAAGTTTAAAGTATTTTTATTTCCCTCCAGTAAATTGTGAGTTCAAACTCTTGCTACTGATTGTGCCAAATTTAATTCATTGTAGATTTAGTGGTCCATCTAGGGTCCGTCGTTGAGATTTTTTTTCCTTTCCTCTCTCTGTCTTAAGGTTAAATTTAAGGATATAATTACTTACTTTTTTTTTTTTATCATTTTTTTTATTTTTTTGTTGGGGAAGGGGGTTAGTTTTGTCACAACAAACCCCCTCCTCCTAGAAACAAAAAGACAAACGATGGTGTATGTTAACTCACAAGGCACATTCTAATGTGTGTGTTCTCATATAGTTTTTTTTTGTTTTTTTTTTGTTTTTTTTTGTTTTTTCTCTCTCCTTATTTAATGTGCCGAAATACTATTTCTGATTTTTTTTCTCTAAACTTTAAAGATCAGAAACAACTTTGTACAGCAGAACGTTTTTTTTTTTCTTCTTCTTCTTCTTTCTCTCCCCACCTTGTCTTTGGTGAGCCATGTTGCCAAATTTATGCAACGTACCTATCCATATTGCTATTTGTTACCTTATTCATGTGTTGTTTCTAGTCTCCATGTACTTAGAATTCCTGGAATCTGGAAACAAATCTGATTCTGCTTAGTTTAATATTTCTTTAATGCCTTGACCTCGTTGCTGGCCTAAAGCCAACCAAATTCTTAATTCATTACAATTCCTTGCAGATGTAACCCGATTGCATTAAATTAACAATCTAGCCTCTTACCTAATGATCTCTGTCCTCATAAAAAATAAAAAATTGGGCCAACGCCATTATCTGTGTAATTTTCCAGAGATCCCCCTTGCGTTTAGACACAAGGCGGTACCCTCAGTTGTAACCAATGCTGTTTGGATAGATACCCTCCACTGTTCCTCAGCTATCATAATTTTACTCACAACAGTATGTCCGATCCAGTAGTTTCTGTTTCCAATTTCCCGGAATTGGTAGTTTTAATCTCATACGGTTCAAAGATGCTCCTGGAGAAAAATACCAACCTGTGATAGGCCATCGCAGGCATGTTCCTACGTCCCCTAATAGCTGCAGCACCCCTCTGCACGGCCTTTAGGTAAACTTGAGGCTACGACAACAATTAAAAATTATATTCCCCTTTTTATGAATGAGAGAGTGAATGCTGATTTCTGTCAAAATGTGTTTTTTTTTTTTATTTTTTCTGTATGCTTGACTCTCAAGATTGCCAGGTGGGGTCTTAGGTCAACTTAATAACTATCATATTCTTACTCACTTTTGAAACTTTCTGTTAGTACAGATTTGCGGACCTCTCTGTCCTACATCCTGAAAAAGTTGTTTGGCTTTCCCGGGGCTCCCCTTTATCAACCAGTCCTGTACCCTTAGCCTCAGTTAGGTTCGAGTGTGTTCCGAGAGGGGGGTACAACCCTGTAACAGCCCTATTACAGGGACGGCTGTAGTAGCATCTATTCAATAAGACAATTTTTTTTTTATTACTCTTCAAAATAGCTCATAGGTTCATGAACTCGAGGATGAGTAGGGACTGGGCGAGACCCTCATTCAAATATATTTAATTTTTTTTTTCTCTTCTCTAATCAATTATGCAGGTGTGTGAGACAGCGAGGCCTGCAAACTTGTATCAAATTACTTTTATAACACATACAGCTCACTCCGAATTTTTCTTATTTTATTTTTTAGTTCAATTGTTCTTTGTTATTCTATGTATGTTTTATGACTTTGTACTCATGACACTGTTTCGTTTAAATAAAACCCATCGCGGGTCCGCGCTCAACTCACTCTGAATACATGTAAATTCATCCTTAATTCTCTTTCCGCCTCCCTTTTGTATTGCATTTTTTTTTTTTTTTTTTTTTTTTTTTTTTTTGGGGGAACCTGCCTCTTTTTTCACTCATCTTCTGTGGGAGTGAGTGATAAAAGAGCCAGGGGGTTGCTGTAACGTTATGCGCCAGGCAGCCCTGCTCCCGCCCTAAATTTCAAATATGGAATGGTTGGCAGCTCCGACTCTCAACACCCCTGGTGGCGAGGGCCGGAGTTTGCGCCATTCAAGTTGCGTCTCTCGAGGAAAATAATGTGAGTATTCGCTCGTGAATTATTAGCCCCTTAGGGGCTTAATTAGTGTTTCTTAATTTCTTTTTCCCATGTAATTCGTGAGTGAGTTGAGAGTGGCCCGCGGCCACTCTTACAAATTACCAACTGTGTTAAATATCTTCTTTTTCAATATAATTCCTTCGGGACAGGCATCGAGCCTGTCCCTCTGGCAGGTTCGATGTCTGTCCAGATTAAAGTTATCCAACTAAATAAAAGTGTATAACTTTACAAGAAAATGAAAAATGGTAAAATAATTGAGAAAAACATTCTGTATTATGTGGAAAAAACTTGAACAAAAATATTTGGTTACACAGAATACTTATTTAAGTACCTAATTGTAAGTACTTATTAATAGCCACCATTTTAGAGGCACTGGAATCAGGTTTGGACTGGCTCTCTAAACATCAGGCCGCTGGATCAATTCAGAAGCCCCTCCCTACATTCTAGGCCCCCCCTCGGAACTTTTTTTTTTTTTTTTTTTTAACTTAAAACAAGGCAATTTTTACGCTATTTTCAACTAATGGACCAGAGTTCTCTGTTTCTTATTTTCTTTTATTTTTTAGTTATTGTTTTATTAAAGGCTCCAGATCATAGCTTTAGCGGTTTTTACTTTGGTCCTTTTTAAACCCCCGCAAATATCAGTAAGAGGATATGCTCGGCTGTGGCCTCTTTAGTCCAGGATAGAGTAACTTCGAGTAACGTTCGAGGGCCCCATTTTCGATCCGTTGGGGCACCGTTTGGAGCCGGTCGGGGGTCCCAGATTTGCCAAATTTCGGTCCACATTGTGGACTAGAGCGGACGTGGCCAGTCTCGATGCATTTTTGATCCTTATATATTAAGCTATTTTAATTATCTTACAATGATTTTCCGTTAGTGTAATCTATTTAATGTCTTCTTTGATACATTATTCATTTTTTCATTCCTAAATTTTTCCATTTTCTCCATTTGGGGGCCCCTTCAAAGGCTCCTGCGGGACCCCCTCGGCCCTCAGGCCTCAAAAAGCGAAACTTTAGGCCGCGATCGCGGCCTAGCGGCCCTGGCCAGTCCGACCCTGACTGGAGTGTAATAAGTACTTATTTAGGAATTAAATACTCATCGTATTAAAAACTAAATGAGTAATGACATGAGGAGATGAGGTATGGACCTACCCATAACCTATATTTGTCATCATTATAAGGTTGTTGCAGCTGCTGAAAAATGGGTCCCTAAATTCCGCAAAACAACGGGTGTGACTACCCATCTTCTAGATCCTGTAATAATTTTTCGGTAAGTGCTTTTATGACTTTTATTGTTTTCAATCAAAGTTCACCTAATGAGGCATCAATTTTTTTATATTTTCGATGATTTCTGATCAAATGTACCATAGCCAGAATCTTGTTCATACCTCTCGCCAGCTCCTTTGGTCCTTTTGCGTACATATACAGGGTGTCTCAGACCACCTGGCAAGCTTTTATTGCGGCCAAACTAAGGCAAATATGAAAATTCGGTAAAACACGTGTATCGTATATCGACCCCAAAGAATTCGGGGAAAATATTTTCAGCCCCCCAAAACCTCACCTTGGGGGTTATTTAGGGAGTGGGTACCCGTATCTCGAAAAAATCAAATGGAAAGGGTATGTTTTGACACTGAAAGCTATTCCGGCATAAAATAAACAAAACTTTTTTATACGTGAGTTTTTTTTCTAAAAAACCACTCTTTTTTGAGTTAGGGGTGGTTTTCCAAAAATTTAGGGTTAATCTTTGATTGACCGTTGTGACCCTCCAAATCGTTGGATTTGAGAAAACTAAAAAGTTTCTGAAAGGGCAGACCAAGGGCTTTCTTTTGATGTATCTCATGCCTATTTTTTGTGAAAAAGGGTACAAGGCCCCCTCACCCCAAAATTTTGGGGCTTCGGGGGGCCCTACGTAAAAATTTTCAAATGTAAAGGTATGCCTTGTGATACATCATTTGAAAGGTCTTTTAGAGACGAAAGAAATGATGCCCCCCAAAATTCGAAAAAACTACCCCCTTTCAAAATGGCGGCCGTTTTAAGATTTGGGGGCTCAAGGGGGGACCTTCAGAAAAATGACCAAAAATTGAGCGATACATAACTAAAAAGGTCTTGAAGAGAGGAAAATAATGGTTCAAACCGCGAGTTAACCCGACTTTTCAAACCAAAGTTACGGCCGATTGAAATTTAGGGGCGCATTTCTGGGAAACTCAACTACCCCTAAATTTCAATCGGCCATAACTTTGGTTTGAAAAGTCGGATTGACTCGCGGTTTGAACCATCATTTTTTTCTCTTCAAGACCTTTTTAGCTATGTATCGCTCAATTTTGGGTCATTTTTCTGAAGGTCCCCCCTTGAGCCCCCAAGTCTTAAAATGGCCGACATTTTGGAAGGGGTAGTTTAGTCGACTTTTGGGGGGGCATCATTTTTTTCGTCTCTTAAAGACCTTTCAAATGATGTATCACAAGGCATACCTTTACATTTGAAAATTTTTACGTAGGGCCCCCCGAAGCCCCAAAATTTTGGGGTGAGGGGGCCTTGTACCCTTTTTCACAAAAAATAGGCATGAGATACATCAAAAGAAAGCCCTTGGTCTGCCCTTTCAGAAACTTTTTAGTTTTCTCAAATCCAACGATTTGGAGGGTCACAGCGGTCAATCAAAGATTAACCCTAAATTTTTGGAAAACCACCCCTAACTCAAAAAAGGGTGGTTTTTAGAAAAAAACTCAGGAAAAAAAGTTTTGTTTTTTTATGCCGAATTAGGTTCCAGTGTCAAAAGGTTCCAGTGTCAAAACATACCCTTTCCATTTGATTTTTTCGAGATGCGGGTACCCCCCCCCCCCTAAATGACCCCCAAGGGGTGGTTTTGGGGGGTTGAAAATATTTTCCCCGAATTCTTTGGGGTCGATATACGTTACACGTGTTTTACCGAATTTTCATATTTGCCTTAGTGTGGCCACAATAAAAGCTTGCCAGGTGGTCTGAGACACCCTGTATATGTGCGAACAATTTTCTGCGCCAAAAAAACATAGCTATATATTAGTTTAATAAGTAATTATGTTCTTGGCTTAATGAAAATTGAATATCGGCACAAAATAAGTATTTCAGGTGTTATAATGATGAATAATTAAGTATTTTTAAATGAGTTGAGATCAATTTTGTACGTTTGGGGTAACTGGGCCAGATTCTAAAGAATCCGGCCCAGTTACCCCAAAATTGTCGAATTTCTTGGGGTAACTAGACCAGCCCTCTGGCTAAGGTACATTTGATCAGAAATCATCGAAAATATAAAAAAATTGATGCCTCATTAAGTGAACTTTGATTGAAAATAATAAAAGTCATAATAGCACTTACCAAAAAATTATTACAGGATCTAGAAGATGGGTAGTCACGCCGTTGTTTTGCGGAATTTAGGGTCCCATTTTTCAGCAGCTGCAACAACCTTATAATGATGACAAATATAGGTTATGTTTACTTTTCCAGATAATTCCAACCCCAAAGAACTGATACAAACTGTCAAATCTTAAAATTCCCCAAATAACCTGAGAAACAAAGACCCCTGGCCCAGTTACCCCGCGTACCCTTATCATCCAGCTTTCCAAGCTCATCGAAGCATCTCTCTTTAATTCAAGCCAGGTAATTTATCGCTTGTTGCCGCCAAGAGCGCAAATATCGTAATTAATTACTTTCTTACTGTCACACATGGTAATTTACCTTTTTAACTAATCATCCCCTACCTGAAATGCTGTTAACCAAAACAATACAAACCCAGGGTTCAAATCTTCAATTTCGCATTTACTATCACCTTAGAGTGACCTGTTTTCGAGATTTTCATCATGGGGGAAGCTGCACATAGTTCTCACTCATATCATTCCATTCAAAAACAATGCGATGCATCCAGTTCATCGCCTCGCTGGTCCTCTAAAAGCCAGTGAGTTCATGAATGCGGAGCGCCTCATCATTCGCAAGATTCAAACTGATGCATTTCCAGATGAATTTCGCCGGCTCAAACAAGGCCTCTCATGCTCATCTCGTCTCATCAGACTTAACCCATTTCTTGACGAACATGGGCTCATTCGTGTAGGAGGCCGCCTCATTCATGCTGCGCTCCTTGATCAGGACCAGCACCCTTGGATCCTTCCAAAGGATCGCCATATAGTGCGTCTGCTGATACGGCACTATCATATCATTCATCTTCATCTCATCTTTTCAAACGTTTCTGGATCCTCTCCGGACGTTCATCCATTCGTCATGTGATTTTCAAGTATAGGGAATGCTCCCGAGCACGACCTCGCAACATCTCACCCTTGATGGGCCCCTTGCCTCCATCTCGGGTGACTCCATCTCGTCCATTCACAAACACAGGTATGGACTATGCAGATGCAGGCCCTTTCCAAGTGAAGGTCCACACCCTTCGCTTTGCACGATGCGTCTCAGAGTGTATTGATGCATTTTCATTTGCATGGTCACAAAAGCCGTGCACATTGAGGTAGCTCAAGACCTCACCACGGATGCTTTTCTCGCAGCCCTCTCACGCGTCGCTTCCCGACGTGGAAACCCCACTGATTTGTATTCCTATAACGCCCGAAATTTTATTGGCGCTTGCAGCTATGCACTCAGACTTAACGCAATCATCAGATGTTCAGAGAGTCACTCAATTTTCAGGCACTACTTTTCATTTCATGCGTCCCAGAAATTCAGAACATGGCGGTTTATGGTAGGCAGCAGTGAAGAGTGCCAAATTTCATCTCACACGCGTTTTGCAGGGTCATAGTGTTACACTTGAAGAGTTTACAACTTCATGATTCGCATAGAGGCTATGCTGAATTCCCGCCCATTGACTGCCCTATCCAGTGACCCCCGGGAGTTATCGCCCCTCACACCCGCTCACTTTCTCATTGGAGGATCTCTCGTCGCTCCCGCGGAGCCTCCGAGAGAAGAGCCTGAAATATCTACTCTTCGGCACTGGCATAGAGTTCAAGCGATGTCCCAGGCAATATGGCGACGCTGGAGTTCAAATCAAACATTTCAAAAATCAAACAGCTAAGGTTGAAATATTTCGATTTTCTCAAAGTTTACCCATTGATTTTAAGGAAAAGTTTAATCATCTATAAGTTACGAGGGGTATCCAGAAAATAAGTTCCGTTTTTATTTTACTTCAGTTTGAGGCGGTGTATGGGCGTTTTGGCTACATTGCATGAAAGTAGGGAACCTACCGAGTAGAATAAGTGGTGTGCGAAGTCGGTAGCTCGTAAGACACGGTCACGAGAGGTTGTCAAAATGGAGCTCTCCACTTCGAGTCCCGCCACCTCCCTTCTGGTTCGAGATGTTTTACGCAGAATCATCCAGTTTCTTTTCGCTAAAGGTTACAAATCGGTTGATATTCACAATGATTGTCTCTTGTTTTCTGGGGTATAATGAGCCTCCCACGTTTCGTCACCTGTTACTATAGATTTGAGGAAATCTTCACCCTCATTTTTGAAACGGTCCAGCAATTCCTTTCCTGAAGTCACTCGTTGGGCCTTGTGTTCTGGAGTGAGTTGTCTGGGAACCCATCGGGCACAAACATTGCGAAATTCCAGTTGCTCAGTGACGATCTCACGGATATGAGACTTCAGGAGATATCTGGAAAAAAATCATGGAGTTCGTCTAGTATTACACGACGACCGTCACGTACCGCGTTTTTGATTTTTGTCGTTAACTCAGGTGTCACAAGGGAGGGTCTTCCGTTTCCACTTTCGTCTTCAAGCTAATTTCTTCCCACCTTGAACTCGCGAACCCATCTCCGCACCATAGATAAACTCGTTAAATTCTCGTCGTAGACAGATACAAGCTCTTTGTGAATATCAACCGATTTGCAACCTTCAGCGAAAAGAAACTGGATGATTCTGCGTAAAACACCTCTCGGAGGAACCGGAATGGAGGTGGCGGGTCGCGAAGTGGAGGGCTCCATTTTGAAAACCTCTGGTGACCGTGTCTCACGAGCTACCGACTTCGTACACCACTTATTATACTCGGTAGGTTCCCTACTTTCATGCAAAATTGCCAAATCGCCCATACACCGCCCCAACTGAAGTAAAATAAAAACGGAACTTACTTTCTGGATACCCCCCCTACTTACAATTTAAAATTTCAAAAAAAGCCCCTCTGAGAAATGTTAAAAGCAACTTCTCTGTAGAATGTGGACGCAAATGGATCATTAGCTCAAAAGTTATGCTGGGATACAGACAGACAGACATCTGTGCCATTGGAAATACTTTCTCAATTTCTAACTTCGTTACAGTGAAAAAGAAAAACATCAAGTTACTCGTGGAGAATTAAAATGGTCCGCTTTAAAAGCATTTATGTTTCATTAACCAAGGTGAAAAAAATTGAATTTACAAACCGTGTTTTCTGAAAAACCGATGCCCTTCCATTCACATATCTTTGGTTCTGTCGTCTTATGTATTAATAGTCCATCTTTATAGAGTAACATTTCAGACATAGAACCATTGGAAAGGACATAGAAAGCCAGATCTTTGTGATACCTGAAAAAAACCAAAGAATGGAAAAAGTACATTGAAAAATCAAAAATACTGCAATATTGCACAACAAAATTGAGATGATTTTAGGAAAAAGGGAAGTGAGCTCATATCTTCTTTCACCTTAAAATCTTTTATTTTACCCGTCACGTCAAAAAATGTCTCCCCTCCAAATTTCAGCTCAATTTCTAAATTTTATAACTAACACGATGAGATCTTGTGAGTGCACTTTCATCTCAGGGTAACCAGCCAATTCCAGTTTGAACGTTTCCCGACTTTTCCATGTAATTTTTAAAAATCCCTGACTTTGGCAGTTATAGTCCAGAAAATCTTGCAGTTTTTTCAAAAACTTGTGCGTTTGGTGGCCCCACTCTAAGCAGTGTCTTTGATTTACACATTTCCATCAAAGAGGAATAAAAGAGAAATTTTGTAGGAATCTAGCAACTCAAAAATATAAAATGACGCACTGAGTAGGTAATTAAGGTGTTATGGTCGTCCACTTTTTCTCTTCAACCAAGATACCCTACAAATCCTAATCCTAACTTGGACCAATTTTCAAAAAATTTCCTGACTTTTCTCCGTTATCCTGGTTTTTCAGACCGCTGTGCACCTTACGCCTGATCAGTCGATAGGAGAATGAGATGAGAATAGGCTACCTCAGCAGTCAATTGCAATCTGTATTCTGAATTCACCCTCGTCCTTAATCATAAGTCCAACAGTCAGAGACACTCAACGAGTTATAAATTTAGAGTGGCAGCGGATTGGTCCACCTTGTGCCACACAGGGTAGAAGGAATCCCGGGAAAAAGCGGAATTTGGACGACAGATTCTAAGGGGTTTAGGTTAAATTTTGGAGGTCGTTTCCAGCGATGCTCGAGCTTGTTTACGAAACGACCGGAAACGACCTACAAAATTTAACCTCAAAATCGATTTTTACAGCAAGATGGCGGCGTCCTAGGTCGCCGATAAAACCCCGATTTTTGGGGTTATGGGCCCTTTTGGGGGGAAATTTTCATTCGGCCACTGTGACCACACTATTCAATATTTTTACAAAAACTAAAAACCATCTGAAAGAAGAGATCAAGACCTTTCGATTGATGTGCCACATAATACCAAAAAGTGACAAATTAAGGCCCCCACTTAGATTCCAAAATTTGGGGGTCTTTGGGCCCCCCCACGTAAAAAAAGTCAAATAGCAAGGTATGGCTTGTGATACATCTATCGAAAGCCCTCAAAGACTAGAATAAGATGGCGCAATCCAAAATCCTCTACAATCATTACTTTCAAAATGGCGGCCATTTGAAAATTATGGGTGTTCAAAGGTAAGTCCTGGGAAAAGAGTCCAAGGTTGAACGATCCATAGCTTGAAAGGCCTTAAAAAAAGCAAACGAATGGCGCAAACCGCAAATCAATCCGCCTCTTCAATCAAAAGTTATGGCCGATTGAAACTTAAAGGGCTCAATAAGGCCTATTTAAGGCTGCTTAAATTTCAATCGGCCATAACTTTTGATTGAAGAGGCGGATTGATTTGCGGTTTGCGCCATTAGTTTGTTTTTTTAAGGCCTTTCAAGCTATGTATCGTTCAACCTTGGACTCTTTTCCCAGGACTTACCTTTGAACACCCATAATTTTCAAATGGCCGCCATTTTGAAAGTAATGATTGCAGAGGATTTTGGATTGCGCCATCTTATTCTACTCTTTGAAGGCTTTCGATAGATGTATCACAAGCCATACCTTGCTATTTGACTTTTTTTACGTGGGGGGGGGGGCCCAAAGACCCCCAAATTTTGGAATCTAAGTGGGGGCCTTAATTTGTCACTTTTTGGTATTATGTGGCACATCAATCGAAAGGTCTTGATCTCTTCTTTCAGATGGTTTTTAGTTTTTGTAAAAATATTGAATAGTGTGGTCACAGTGGCCGAATGAAAATTTCCCCCCCAAAAGGGCCCATAACCCCAAAAATCGGGGTTTTATGGAAAAATTTACTGGAACAAAAATGTAGGCAATGAGTTGTTCTTTCAGGATCTGAACTTATTTTTGTACCTTTTATAGGCTTTTTCCCGCCAAAAATGGAATAATGTGTTTTGAACCCCCCCCCCCCCCCCAAAACCCCCCAGGGGGGCCTCGGGGGGCTTTGAAAATATTTTCATTGCATCCTTTGGGGTCAATTCCCTATCTGACTTCTTTGTTTCAGCTCTATACGCCCAGCCGTTTTCGAGAAAAAGTACCTATCCGGGTGGTCTGGTACACCCTGTATATATATATGTATATATATATTTTATGTTACGCCCCGTTGGCGAAACCGGCCATTCCGCGGAATGGCTGGTTTTTTGGCCATTCCGCGGAATGGCAAGAGCAGTTGACCATTCCGCGGAATGGCAAGGTAAAATCAGTCTCATTACGCCAACGGGCCGACCATGAATTTCAACCGAAGCTGATGTAAGTAACGAATGTGTTTCGAAGTGAAGATTACACCACTCTACGAATTTTAGACGAATCTTTCTAAATAGTCTTTCACTTTTACGAAATAATATACGTTTTAAAAAGAAAATAGCCAAACATGTATTACTATATTTGAATTTCACTCTTATTATCTTTTTTAAAATTATTTTTTTATCGACTCGCATTTAACTTTATGCGTTCACATACTCTCACTCAGCCATTCGTCTGTATCGATTTATGTAAGTATTTGTTTTATTATTTCATTATTTACGCACTTATTAATGGATTATATTCCAATATATCAGTAGAAGGTCAAAAAGAGAATCAACTACTCTACTCAGTAATAGCATATATTAATTTTTGATGGGCTGAAGAAAGGAAAAAAAAAGCGATCGATCCAGGAGGAAAGATGAATAACATTGAAATATGTTTCATATGCGTCCATATACTTTCACTCAGCCATTCACCTATCGATTTATATAAGTATTTTTTTATTATGTCATTATTTACGCACTTAATGATTATATTGCAATATATCAGTAGTAGGTCAAAAAGAGAATCAACTCATTTACTCGGTAATTTTTGATGGGCTGGAGAAAGGGGGGGGGGAATTCTGTACGGTATTTGCTGAAGCAAATACATTTCCAATCAATGTTGCGTATTTCTCAAATATTAAAATGGTCGCTTCTGATTGATCGATGCATCCTCTAATTTACCCTCCCCTTATTTGGCCCCTTCATGCTTCCATTTCACCCATATTTATCCTCCACAATCCCCTATTTCAACCGTATTTGGCCCCTTGCTCCCTCCATCTCCCCTATGTTTGGCCCTTTATGCCCCTATTTTCCAGCAGTTTCCCTTATTGACTCCTATTTCCCAGTATTTGCTCATATTTGCACTCATTAATACCTATATGCGCCTTCATTCACCTCAATATGCTCCCATTCGCCCAAAATACTCCTTATTTGCTCCCTTTCTGCCCCATTCCACCCATGTTTTCCCCTTCCTGACCTCAATGCAACCCAAAATAAATAAATTTTTCCAGCCCACCGATAATTAATTTATATTATATACTACTGATTGTGAAACATACTTTGAATCTAACATGTCTTATATAACTGATATCATAAGAAACTGCTCACTTCTTTGGACAGAAGAATATGAAGAAGAGGTCATCGCTCGCTTAAGTAATTTGCAGACAGGCTTGAAACGGAGTCACACTTTTTATCATGCGAAAGAGAACTACCACCTCTCCGAGTTCATGGGTGTCACGAAAGTGTGCCGCAAAAAAGAAAAAAGTTTATGACGACGAAAACAAAAGCCATAGCTATCATCAGTGACTTCCACAGTACTAAGCCTGGTAAAAGTGTGAAGGGAAAATTGTTGATTCTCTTTTTGACCTACTACTGATATATTGCAATATAATCATTAAGTGCGTAAATAATGACATAATAAAAAAAATACTTATATAAATCGATAGGTGAATGGCTGAGTGAAAGTATATGGACGCATATGAAACATATTTCAATGTTATTCATCTTTCCTCCTGGATCGATCGCTTTTTTTTTCCTTTCTTCAGCCCATCAAAAATTAATATATGCTATTACTGAGTAGAGTAGTTGATTCTCTTTTTGACCTTCTACTGATATATTGGAATATAATCCATTAAAAAGTGCGTAAATAATGAAATAATAAAACAAATACTTACATAAATCGATACAGACGAATGGCTGAGTGAGAGTATGTGAACGCATAAAATTAAATGCGAGTCGATAAAAAAATAATTTTAAAAAAGATAATAAGAGTGAAATTCAAATATAGTAATACATGTTTGGCTATTTTCTTTTTAAAACGTATATTATTTCGTAAAAGTGAAAGACCATTTAGAAAGATTCGTCTAAAATTCGTAGAGTGGTGTAATCTTCACTTCGAAACACATTCGTTACTTACATCAGCTTCGGTTGAAATTCATGGTCGGCCCGTTGGCGTAATGAGACTGATTTTACCTTGCCATTCCGCGGAATGGTCAACTGCTCTTGCCATTCCGCGGAATGGCCAAAAAACCAGCCATTCCGCGGAATGGCCGGTTTCGCCAACGGGGCGTAACATAAATATATATATATACATATATATATACAGGGTGTACCAGACCACCCGGATAGGTACTTTTTCTCGAAAACGGCTGGGCGTATAGAGCTGAAACAAAGAAGTCAGATAGGGAATTGACCCCAAAGGATGCAATGAAAATATTTTCAAAGCCCCCCGAGGCCCCCCTGGGGGGTTTTGGGGGGGGGGGGGGTTCAAAACACATTATTCCATTTTTGGCGGGAAAAAGCCTATAAAAGGTACAAAAATAAGTTCAGATCCTGAAAGAACAACTCATTGCCTACATTTTTGTTCCAGTAAATTTTTCCATAAAACCCCGATTTTTGGGGTTATGGGCCCTTTTGGGGGGAAATTTTCATTCGGCCACTGTGACCACACTATTCAATATTTTTACAAAAACTAAAAACCATCTGAAAGAAGAGATCAAGACCTTTCGATTGATGTGCCACATAATACCAAAAAGTGAAAAATTAAGGCCCCCACTTAGATTCCAAAATTTGGGGGTCTTTGGGCCCCCCCACGTAAAAAAAGTCAAATAGCAAGGTATGGCTTGTGATACATCTATCGAAAGCCTTAAATAGGCCTTATTGAGCCTGCTTAAATTTCAATCGGTCATAACTTTTGATTGAAGAGGCGGATTGATTTGCGGTTTGCGCCATTCGTTTGCTTTTTTAAGGCCTTTTAATCTATGTATCGTTCATCTTTGGACTCCTTTCCCAGGACTTTCCTTTGAACACCTAAAATTTTCAAATGGCCGCCATTTTGAATGTAATGATTGTAGACGATTTTGAATTACGTCATCTTATTCTACTCTTTGAGGGCTTTCGATCGACGTATCACAAGCCATACCTTGCTATTTGACTTTTTTTACGTGGGGGGACCCAAAGACCCCCAAATTTTGGAATCTACGTGGGGGCCTTAATTTTTCACTTTTAAGTATTATGTGGCACATCAATCGAAAGGTCTTTATCTCTTCTTTCAGATGGATTTCAGTTTTTTGAAAAATATTGAATAGTGTGGTCACAGTGGCCGAATGAAAATTTCCCCCCAAAAGGGCCCATAACCCCAAAAATTGGGGTTTTCTGGGAAAAGTTACTGGAGTAAAAATGTCGGCAATGAGTTGCTCTTTCAGAATCTGAACTTATTTTTGTACCTTTTATAGGCTTTTTCCCGCCAAAAATGGAAAAATGTGTTTCGAACCCCCCCCAAAACCCCCCCTGGGGGGCCTCGGGGGGCTTTGAAAATATTTTCATTGAATTCTTTGGGGTCATTTCCCTATCTGACTTTTTTGTTTCAGCTCTCTACTCCCAGCCGTTTTTGAGAAAAAGTACCTACACGGGTGGTCTGGGACACCCTGTATATATATATATATATATATATATATATATATATATATATATATATATATATATATATATATATATATATATATATATATAGTGTGTAACTAACAGATATATCCCCCCTGACTAACTTTTGAACGAATTGAGTTAAAAAGTTGCGGTTTGGACCATTCTTCAAAACTTTAAATGAACTTTATTCTTCGGGGGTCAAAACCCTCATCTAAAAATTGCCCCTCAGGGGGGCTATCTCCAAAATTCGAAGGCACGACCCCTATCGAGTGATACATCACTCAAAAGGGCACACTCAACTGAGAATTTTGGCGCAAACCGCAGGTCAATACCGTTTCTAGTTTTTGATATATCGAATGGCAAAGTTGGATTTTCATCCAGTGTCAAATTCCGTTACATCGAAATCTAAAAACGATATCGACATACGGTTTGTGCCAAAATATTCAATTTGGTGTGCCCTTTTGAGCAATGTATCACTCGATATGGGTCGTGCCTCGGAATTTTAGAGATAGCCCCCCTAGGGACAATTTTTTAGAAAACTGTTGGGGTAAAGCGAATCGACTTTGCGAGAGCACGAAAACCGAAACGTCGAAGCACTTTATTTCTGAGACAGGCCTAAAGCCTGCCTCAAGGATCAGGCCCTAGGCCTGTCCCGGAGATGAGAAGGGTAACTGTAATAAATACACTGAAATCGATTTACATTATATGGGGCCGGATGGCCACACACAGCTAAAACCCTAACAAAGGAACAGTTAAGTAATTTCACCGCAGAAGGGGGTGAAACCCTAAACTATACTCACATTATAAAATCAGCGATAATCGTACCGCGACTGGACTGTACGGAGTTCTATACACGAGTGAAAAGAGTGAGTAGAGAGAGAGACACCGGTTTTCGGACTCAGTCCATCCCTCTCCGCGAAAGGGCGCAGCAGTGGCGTCACCTCACGGAGATTGATGGGCGGAGACCGGGAACGCGGGGGGAACGCGGGTTTTTTTTTTTATTTTGTTAGTTTCTAAAACTAAAGGAGGGGTATCGATAAGGGCCGTTTTTGGCCCTTCCTGGATTTCGTGACTAGGTCGATTTTTTGCAAGTCGAAGGCATGTAGTATCCGGAAATAACCTTGATTTGGCCATTTCCGCCCCCCCACATGTGTGACACGGTTGCCTAAACATGGGTCTGAAGGCTCATTTTGACCAAAAATGCGTGTTTTTCGACGCTCTAGGGTCTCTTTCATATCGAGCGCATTGGAGAAATAAAAAAAGCTATAAGTACGTTTTTTTAGGAAGTCAAAAGACACATTTTAAGGTATATTTGATTATGTTTCTGACTTGCGCTCGTACCTACTTAAAAAAAAAAGTTTTAGAATTTCGCGTTGAAGGTCACAGTATAAAAATGCTTGGAAAAACGTCATAAAAAGAGTCGTTTGAGCGGAGAGCTCGAGAACTTCGGCCATGTTTGATGTATATAGTCTACCAACATTCGACCTCCGGCTCTTCTGTACTTTTTTCCTCGAAAAAATGCGGCGTTGCCAAACTTCAGTATTAAAATCATCACGAAAAATGTGAGTTTTTCAACGTTCTAGGGTCTCTTTCATATCAAGCGCATTGGAGAAAGAAAAAAAACTTTAAGTACGTTTTTTAAGGAAGTCAAAAGACACATTTTAAGGTATATTTGATTATGCTTCTGACTTGTGCTCGTACTTAAAAAAAAAACGCTTTAGAATTTCGCGAGTTTAAGGTCACTGTATAAAAATGCTTGGAAAAACGTCGTAAAAAGAGTCGTTAACGTTTGAGCGGAGAGCTCGAGAACTTCGGCCATGTTTGATGTAGTTGGTTTACAAACTCGTGAATGATGGTTTCAGCGTACTTTTACGCCGAAGAAAACGCGGCGTTGCCAAACTTCAATGTCAAAATCATCACAAAAAAGGCGAGTTCGAGGATACATCGACCGTACTGTCGAAACAATCAAAAATTTTAGTACAGTTTACAAGGAGGAAAAAGACAAATTCTTGACTAGGTTTGGTCATCTATACTCAAAAGCATGTGCTCATGGGTACAACAAAAGCAAAACAAAAATAAAATAAAAACACTTTTTTGAATCTCGCAAGTTTCAGGCACTCATTAATTGACAGAGGTTTCAAAAGATAGAAAATGAAAAATCTCGTTTGAGCTACCAGATCGATAGTTTTGTCCATGCATGATGTATTTGATCTGGGAATCCGGAAATGAAGGTTTCGTTCCACCTTTATAATGAAGGGAATTTGACGATGCCAAACGCCAATAAGCAAATGATCACGGAAAGGGCGAGTATTCCAAACTTATTTGAGGGTCTGTTTCATGTGAAGCACTTGCGCAAGAAAGAAAAAAAGTTTCAAAAATTAATTTTAGGAAGGTATGATTGGCACAATTTTGTGCTTCATACGAAACAGAATAGATAGAGTGTGTAGGAAAACTCATTTTTCTTGATAATAGTGTTTTGACGTTCGGCATTACCGCATTTACTTCGATGTAAAGGTAGACCGAAACCTACATTAATGCGTTTGTCGGCCAAATACGTATAACACATGTAGGTATGTCCGAAACTTTCGATCTTGATTTATGGATCTATGCTCAAACGACTTTTTTTACCCTGTCTTTCGAGGCCTCTTTGCTAAGAGGCCTGAAAACGTGTATTGTAAAACCAACTAAAAAACATACTTGAAGAAGCTTTTCTCCTTCGTCCAACGTGGTCGATATAAAATAGACCCACAAACTCGCCTTTTTTGTGATGATTTTGACATTGAAGTTTGGCAACGCCGCGTTTTCTTCGGCGTAAAAGTAGGCTGAAACCATCATTCACGAGTTTGTAAACCAACGACATCAAACATGGCCGAAGTTCTCGAGCTCTCCGCTCAAACGACTCTTTTTACGACGTTTTTCCAAGCATTTTTATACAGTGACCTTAAACTCGCGAAATTCTAAAACGTTTTTTTTTTTAAGTACGAGCGCAAGTCAGAAACATAATCAAATATACCTTAAAATGTGTCTTTTGACTTCCTAAAAAAACATACTTAAAGCTTTTTACTTTTTTTCGTTCTCCAATGCGCTCGATATCAAAGAGACCCTAGAGTGTCGAAAAACACGCATTTTTGGCCAAAATGAGCCTTCAGACCCATGTTTAGGCAACCGTGTCACACATTTGGGGGGCGGAAATGGCCAAATCGAGGTTCTTTCCGGAAACTACATGCCTTCGACTAGCAAAAAAACGACTTAGTCACGAATTCCAGGGGGGGCCAAAAACGGCCCTTATAGATACCCCTCCTTCGGACTAAATGTTTCGCAAAACCGTATTTATTTCTGAAAAGTACTAGCTTTTCTCAGTATTTTAGACCAGCGGTTCTCAACCTGGGGTCCGCGAAGGCTTTTCAGGGGGTCGCGTAGGTGCGAAAAATGGATCCGAAGATCCGAATGCGCAAAACGCAAAAAGATAGAGTCTATCTGATAGACGGACAGAAACGATCGCAAGACGTGTCGCTGCTCGACATAAAGCAACGTCGCCTTAGTAACGTATGCTGCTACTCCTCAAGCAATTTTTCTTTCATAACCAAAATATTCAAAATTTTCGTCAAGTTTCAAAATTTTTGTCCGAAATTGATTTAATTTCATTTGTTTTTTACTGTTTTGTTTATTTAAAAAAAAACCATGTTGAATTGGCTGAACAGAGCCGCAAAAAGAAAGAGGTGCGAGTCTAGTGACGATCCGACAACCGAAACGCCTATTGAGACATGCCCGAATCCTGTTGGTAGTCCTTCAACCTCAAAGAAATGTCGCCAATACCAACCAGAATATCTGGATTACGGGTTTACGTGTGGAGAGCTACGGGGGTTGCCGGCACCACAATGTGTGATTTGTTATGAAACCTTATCAAATGAGGCAATGAAACCCTCGAAACTCGGAAGGCATCGCGACACCAAGCATGAAGAGTATAAGACAAAAAGCAGGGAATTTTTCAAGCTACGAGAACAAGAACTACGCAAGAGTAAGAAAGTCATAAAAAAAACTACAACCCCTTGCGTCACTAACGAAAGTGCTTTGAGGGCCTCATTTGAGGTTTCTCTCCTAATTGCCAAAAAAGGTAAACCCCATACAATTGCCGAGGACCTCATTTTGCCAGCGGCAAGAATCATAGCCTTGAATGTTATCAGTGAGAAAGCAGCGGCTGTCATCTCAAAAATACCGCTCTCAAACGACTCAGTGAGGAGAAGAATAAAAAGTTTGTCTGAAAATGTAAAAACCCAATTAAATGAACGACTCCATGCATCTACCATGTTTGCTCTGCAAATGGATGAAACAACGGATGTTACAAATAATGCAGTTTTATTGTGCTACGTCCGATACATTCATGAGGGAAGAATTTTTGAAGATATACTGTTTGTTTCTGACCTGATTCATACTACTGGTGAGGAAATATTTGGTGAACTGGAAAAAGTTTTGACTGCTGAAAAACTACCCTGGTCAAAATTAGTAGGGATGACAACCGATGGAGCCGGTGCCATGGCGGGAAAAGTTAAAGGAATAGCTGGTCGATTGCGAACTGTCGCACCGAACGCAACTTGGACTCATTGTTGTATTCACCGTGAAGCATTGGTAACTAAAAAACTTGAAGGCCCCTTAAAAACAGCGTTGGAAGAGGTTGTCAAAATTATCAATTTCATAAAAGCCAGGCCACTAAATTCAAGAGTTTTCAAAGTTCTTAGTGAGGAAATGGGCAGTGAGCATGAGCAGCTACTGCTACACGCTGAAGTACGGTGGTTGTCACGGGGTAAAATCCTCGTTCGGTTTTTTGAACTGAAAGACGAAATTCGTTTATTTCTCTCCGATACAACATCTCACTTGAAAAATCTATTGAATGATTATTCGTGGTTGACGAAAGTGGCATACTTAGCAGATCTGTTTGCCTACTTAAATGCTGTTAACATGAGCCTCCAAAAAGAGAACCATCGTTTCGAAGTGGAAGACAAAATTAATGCAGCGATAAAAAAAAACTGAAACTTTGGCATTCTCGATGTTTGAAGAAAAATTTCAAACCTTTTCCTACTTTGAATAGTTTCTTAACTTCTGCTGAAACCGAAATTACATCAGAGGACTTACAGTCAATTACGAAACATATGACTGATCTCCAAACAAGTTTCAGGGAATACTTTCCCAGTAGTGACAGCTCCAACAATTGGATCAGAAATCCGTTTACATTTGACATCTCGGAGGCAAAAGAACTGACGTTACTAGAAGAAGAACAGATCATAGAAATTTCTACAGACGGTGCTCTCAACGAAGCGTTTAAGAAATTCAAATTGCCGAATTTTCGGGTCCTAATTCAAAAAGACTACCCGGAGATCGCTCAAAAAGCGCTCGAATTTTTACTGCCATTCACATCAACCTACTTAAGTGAACGAACATTTTCTGCCTATTTAATAACAAAAAACAAATATAGAAGCAGGCTCCAGAACATTGAAGGGGAGTTAAGCCTTCAAGTTACAAAAATCAAGCCGGAAATCTCGCTACTATCGTCGAAAACATGCAAGCACAACCCTCCCATTAACCTCCTGGTTCGTTTAATTTTTAATTTATCTATCTAGGTACCTTTTATTTTTAAGAGTAAAAAAAAAAAAAAAAAAAAAAAAAAAAAGTCATCGGTTCGGCAGGGGGTCCACGAGCCGGCCAATCAAGTCCTAGGGGGTCCGCGAGCTAAAAAGGTTGAGAGCCGCTGTTTTAGACACCTAAGGTTTCCAATTCCGACTTTTTAAATAATCAAATATAACCATAAAAAGTGTCTTTAGACTTCCTAAAAAACATACTAAAAGCTTTTTTTCGTTCTCCAATGCGCTCGATATGAAAGATACCCTAGAGTGTCGAAAAACACGCATTTTTGGTCAAAATGAGCCTTCAGACCCATGTTTAGGCAACCGTGTCACACATGTGGGGGGGCGGAAATGGCCAAATCAAGGTTATTTCCGGAAACTACATGCCTTCGACTTGCAAAAAATCGACCTAGTCACGAAATCCAGGAAGGGCCAAAAACGGCCCTTATAGATACCCCTCCTTCTGACTAAATGTTTCGCAAAACCGTATTTATTTCTGAAAATTACTAGCGTTTCTCAGTATTTTAGACACCTAAGGTTTCCAATTCCGACTTTTTAAATGGGAGTCCTGATTTTTTGAAAATGGGTCGAAATCAAACTTTGAACTTCGAGATGTCAAAGTCAGATATACAAAATTTGATGTCTCGAATGTGGAATACGATATGGACCTCCGGTTTGCGCCAAAATGCTCAATTTGGTAAGCCCTTTCGATCGATGTATCACTCGATAGACGTTGTCTCAAGGAATTTTTCTGGTGGGGCCCCTTGGGAGGCAAAAACGTTAACAATTTTCGGGGGGCGCTAAATCCTATTTTTGGCTAAATATGTGTCAAATTTGTATTTTTTTCTAAAAAGGGCTTGCTTTTTGAATTATTTTAGATCCCTAATTTTTAAAATTCCGGTATCTCAAAGTGGAGTAAAGATTTTTTAAAAATAAGTCCATATCGAACTTTGACCTTCGATATATCAAAAATGAAAAACGATATCGACCTTCGGTTTGTGCCAAAAAGTTTCTTTTTTATGCTCTTTTAGATACTGAAATAAAAAAGTAGGGCTCTCATAAGAAAAGTGGGGGTGACACCCTCCCCCGCCCCTCCCAGGGGGGCGCCGAAAAAAACAAACCCCCCAAAATGGGTCCCCCTCGATATTATTGGACACGTGTTTGGCCGCTTTTCGAAATTAGCAGCCGGTCTCGAAAAAACCGCAGTGAAAACTTTTTTTCTTAACACCCTGTATGTATACTTACAGGACACTTCAGGGAACAAAATGTTGTTTCTTGTTATTGACATTTTTTTTCAGTGGATTAGGACAGTTTTAAAAAAAATATTTACAGTTTCAAATATGACTTCTCTTTGTAAGCTTTTCTTTTTCTTTTTGCTGTATTAGACCACTTCAGATTTTCACTTGTTTTGTCAACTTGAAAACAACTTTTCTTGAGTTCTATGGCACCTAGAGACTTGTTTCTTTTTTTCAGAATGTTCAGAATTTCATTTTCTAAGAAAGTACAGATCCTTTTTGGCTTGAATTGAATTCCTCGATCAACTATGAATTTTCAAGCCAAAAATTTCCTTGACATTTTTTTCTTTCTTCTTTTTGAAAATTAAAAAAAAAAAAAAAAATAATTAAGAGAAAAAAGGGGGGAAAGGGGGGCCTGTACGTTCCTAAAGAACATAATGATCTTTCTTTGAAGCCAAAACAAGTTGATTGGACAACTAATGATCAAGAAAAGTTGTTTGCAAGTCGGCAATCCTTTTTTTGGCAATTCTTCAATTTAAGGGGCAGGTAGGCAACCCGCCTGACAAAAATGGAAATTTCAAATTTCCTTCAGTAACTTTTTTCAAAAAAAGGTTGAGCCTCCTTGACATCAGGAAAGGTGTTTTCATTTTTTGATCGGTCTACCCCCTTAAACGTGTTATTCAGGGGCGTCATTTCGCGATCGGCTTGGGGGGGGGGAGGGGCAAAATTCTGATGACCTTTTTTTTTTTTTTTGCTCATTAATATACTTCGTTTCTGTTTTTTAGCCTGACTTCAAATCCTTGGGGGGGGCACCATGCCCCCCTCCCCCAAATGACGCCACAGGTGTCCTTAAAAGAGGAAGAAACACGATAGAAAACGAATCAGCGACGACTTATGGACAGAAAAGAAGTAGGTGCAAGCTGGAAAATGATGGAAACACACGAAAATAATTTTGGTGAGGACACTTCCGCTCATATAGGGCACTTGACGTATTTTTTTTTTATTCAGAATATTAAAGTCGAGGTAAAACGCGGTTTTAGAGTAAAATTTAGAGTTGAAAATGGCTGTGATTTAAGCGGTCCTAGCATCCTCACCAAAATTATTTGTGTGTGTTTCCAACATATTTCCGTTTCTACCTGTTCCTTTTAACAGAGAATGGAGATGCATCTTCAAAAGAAAAGAAGCAATTTTTACTTCCTGCCACACCACATTTTGCCGAACCGTCGATTTCACAGCACAGCCATTCTCTATGGTAACGGACGTCACATTTTCACTCTTAAAAGTTGAAAAACTGGATGATTTTTCCCTTAAAAAAAATCCTTTCAAGACCCAATTATAGGTACCATTATGATCTTTCATTCCTGAAGTGTAGGTGTTTTTGTGATGATTCAATCAAGAGAGAAAAATAAAAAACAGCTGTAACGGACGTCACTCAAATGTACCCTGCTCTTTGAGACCCTTTCACTGTTCTAACATTTCGTAAGAAACTACTAGTAATTTTAAAAAACTATTGGCCTAGAGCTATTCTTGAAAGTATGCCGAAGCAAATGATGTAATTACTTGAAAAAGTTTTCCTATGAATTTTTTTAGATAATCAGGATTTTCTCTGTAACGGACGTCACAAGGCTTTTGTAACGGACGTCACTCAGTCAGGCAATCTATTAAATAATGACTGTTTTGAGATGGTTTATAACCAGAATTAATTCAAAATATATTAGTAGGTGGTAAATTAAAACACTTCGTAACTTGAGAGTGTACTGCTTTCACATTTAACAAACTAACTCCCTCCCATTAATCTTCCGGCATGGAAATCATGTACAGCCATTCTCATTAAGGGTAGCATGGCTGGCATAAACTAAAGTATGATAAAGAATTTCAAAAAAAAATAGCTTATCTGATTCAAACAAATTTTGAATTTTATGTAACTACTTTCAGTTTTTCGTAACTTTTAATTTTTAGCCGCATTTTTCGGGTTTATAGGAGTGGTGTTCAGAGACAGTGATATTAATTGAAAGTTTGCATCACTGATTTTCACCAATTATTGAACCATCCACTTTTCTATTTATCAGCCATGTGAATTTCATGCCTGCATTCTGTGTATCCTAAAGGAAAATTGGAACCAGTCAATTGTAAGTGTGTTTTTCATTAATTCTTTGAGAAGCGTCCAATGTGTGAAATTTTGGTGACGTCCGTTACGTGCCGGTTGTCACTTTCATGCAAAGGACGACGCCCGCACCTTATGGAAATGGGCTCCCGGTAGAATTGGCTGAAATTTTGATATGTTGTAGTCTTCGACCTCCTGATCAAAAGTTCTCACGGGCACGAAAGATTTCTATGTCAAGTTTTCGAGATACAGAGGGTCGAAGTTCTGGATTTTCCACGGAAAGTGACGTTTTTACCACTGTGCCTGTCGTTCGTTTTCCCCGATTTTGACAGGAAATGATACTTTTTCTCGAT
This sequence comes from Trialeurodes vaporariorum, assembly GCA_011764245.1. Classification (NCBI taxonomy): domain Eukaryota; kingdom Metazoa; phylum Arthropoda; class Insecta; order Hemiptera; family Aleyrodidae; genus Trialeurodes; species Trialeurodes vaporariorum. The sequence continues at coordinate 34,445,958 of VMOF01000111.1, forward strand.
AGAACCGTTGAAAACTCATTCTAGGCCAACTTTTTACGTACCGATGCTCGTGCGGAGGGGTAAGGGAGGACAGGGTCGAAGGGGGGCTTGGACTAAATGTAGTGTTCCCATCGGTCCAATCAGTGTCTTTTCTTTAAACGTTTATTTCATGTGGACGTCACTTCAATCGACGACCGGAGAGCATGCTGTGGGGAGAGATGGAGGGGTCAAGGGAGCAGCTCCCCCCCGTTTGGCCAAAAAAAGAGAAAAAGAGGGGCAGGAAAGGGAAAGGGGTAACAAGGGGGGCGAAAATCCCATTTTCGCCCCTCCCCCCGTTCGTGAGAACTGAATCTACCTATGAAAGGGGGCCTTGTTGTGAGTCAAGGGATGAGGGGCGGGGGCTGTTCCGACAAAATATCGCGTAGTAATCGTTCCAAACGGCCTATAAAATATGGTTTCTGACAGGTATTGCTTACAGCTTTCGTCGTTGGGAGGGTGGGGGTATCCCTCCCACATCCTTGAGGGTTGAGGTGAACCAAAATGTTGGCTTTAAGCGATTAGCTAAATCAGATAACGCTCAAAATACCTGAAGAAATCTGTATTGTATAGGCTGTTTGGGACGATTATAACGCAATATATGATTGGGGGACTCCCCCCTTGGACCCCCCTTGAATCCCCCTTAAAACCCTTTTTCATTGGCTGGGATTTAGCCCTTGCGAAAGGAGGGGGCGAACTAGGGATTTCCGCGCCCCGGTGATCCTCTTTTCTTGTTTTCTCTCTTTCTTTCCCCTTTTTTTAATTTAACGGGGGGGTTGCCCCCATTGGCCCCCTCCAACTCTCCCCACAGCATGCTCTCCGGTCGTCGATTGAAGTGGCGTCCACATGAAATAAACGTCTAAAGAAAAGACACTGATTGGAACGATTGGTACACTACATTTAGTCGGAGCCCCCTTCGACCCTGGCCTCCCTTACCCCTCCGCACGAGCATCGGTACGTAAAAAGTTGGCCTAGAATGAGTTTTCAACGGTTCTATCGAGAAAAAGTATCATTTCCTGTCAAAATCGGGGAAAACGAACGACAGGCACAGTGGTAAAAACGTCACTTTTCCTGGAAAATCCAGAACTTCAACCCTCTGTATCTCGAAAACTTGACATAGAAATCTTTCGCGCCCGTGAGAACTTTTGATCAGGGGGTCGAAGACTACAACATATCAAAATTTCAGCCAATTGTACCGGGAGCCCATTTCCATAAGGTGCGGGCGTCGTCCTTTGACTTTCAAAAAGTTACAGCGCCATCACAGAATTTAGAAGGAGGCTAATTATTAGGTCAGCTGATAGACCTGAACGTTTTGATTCATGATTAACCGCTAAATTCATGTTCTGACTCCATAATGCACAGAAAAAACACTTTTACTGTGCTTATGAGCATAGTAAAATGCTTTTTCTGCACATTGTTGGCTCGTAACTTGAATTTAACAGTAAATCACGGATCAGAATGTTCAGGTCTATCAGCTGATCAAATAATCTGCCTCTTTCTAAATTCTGTGACGGCGCTAGTTTCTTGAAAGTCAAATTTACATGAATGTGACATCCGATATGTAACGGACGTCACCAAAATTAAACTTGCAGTAAAATGAGTTTAAAAAACATTATCATCAAAAAAGTACTTTGTGTGCTTAAAATATCAACTTATCCTTGCTCTCACCAAATTTGAACAATTTTCAATCAATAGTAACGACTATGTAGCTAGTTTTAGTACATTTCTGTAACGGACGTCACACTTTGGACACTTCTCAAAGAATTAATGAAAATCACACTTACATTTGACTGGTTTCAATTCTCCTGCAGGATACACACAGCATAGGGCCTGACAGTCACATGGCTGATAAACAGAAAACTGGTTGATGGAATAATCAGTGAAAATCAGTGATGCAAACTTTGGACTAAAATCACTGTCTTTGAGCACAACTCCTAAAAACCCTAAAAATGCAACTAAAAATTGAACATCACAAAAAAATGAAAGTAGTTTCATAATATTCAAGATTTTCTGAATCAGATGAGCTACTTTTTTTTATATTTTGCAAAACTTCATTTTTTTCCAACCATGTCCCACCTTGGTGAGAATGGCTGAGCAATTTTCGAGAATTTGTAGCAATTTTCGCTACGTACCACTTTACCATTTTCCCTTAACTGACTGGTTTTTTAACAATAGATCTGAAGTTGGAGGAGTATTTTTCAAGGTTATTGCGGTAAAATGGATCTAGATAAGTAGTAAGTAGTTTAAATCGTGGATTCTTATGGTTCTTAGTAGGGTTGCACCGGATTTCCGGGCGGATTTTGCGGTATCCGGCCCGGCTGGAAAACCAGATATCCGGTATCCACCGATTATATGGCCGAAACATCCGGCGGAGCCATATACGCTGGATAATACAAAAATTGATGGGAAAACCTTACTTTTTCATTAAAAAACAGGAAAAAATTGCAAAAACGTAAGAAAACGCAAAAGAAAATCCATAATAAGTACTGAGTGATTCCAGATAACACGTAATTAAAAGTAGAAAGAGAGACAAAGACAAATTCTTGAGGTTATTATGGATGATGCTTGATATATTAAGGTCCTGGACTGGCTCCGGGCCAGTCCAGAGGGAAAAGGCCCGAAGCCAGTTCCGAAGAAGATTTTGAGAAGAGAGAAGTAAACACAACTACATTATTATTTAAATTGGTTGTGGCCGGACGGCCACCACAACCCACTCCGCACTAAAACATTTAACAAACAAAGAACTAGATCCCTACCCCATTAAGGGGAAAGTGTTGCTACTGTTTCCCTCTATGGTGCCTATGGCCTATGCGTTGTCATTAGCCTGATGTCCAACCGAGAAAGGGGGCAGGGCACTTTTTGTTCATCAGTCTCATTGTGTTATTAAAATCGTAAAACAATCGATAGCCGATTATCGTTCGATAGTGCATTATCGCGGATTCGCGAGTGACTGATCCGGTTTTGCGTTGATTGAGGAAGAAAACTCGCGAATTTAAAAGAAAAAAAAAGAAAAATCGAGAAAATATCCGGCCGGGAGTTCGTAAATCGTCAAAATCGAAAAATTTGTCGTTCAATTGTAGCGCTCCCGCTCCGCTGAATCTCGAAAATTCAGCCGGATATCCGGTATCCGGCTGAATATCGGGCACCACTATCCGGCCGGAATCCGGTGTTTCTGCTATCCGGTCAATATCCAGTATCCGACAAAATCAATATCCGGAGCAACGCTAGTTCTTAGTACTTAAGTTGGAATATTAGAGAACTCACGACACACAGGTTTATCGTTAATTTGATTTTTATCAATTGCTTGGGACACTCAATACACAAGGCTTCAGATAGCTTCTTAGAGCGCAATTTAAAGACTCAACAAAAAAAACAACCCCTAAAGATGGTCTCGGCTTCAGAATTCCTTAAGATTTCCTCCATCACCCTGTAAAAGGAATGAGGAAGAATGAGGGAGAAATGAGAAAAGCCATTAGCATCAAGAAATGAAGCATTTCCAAGGCCCTTTTCCAAGGTAGCTGATGAATGACGACACTCAAAATACATAGTATATACTCCACGTCGATTCCGCTAAAAGCAGAAATTAAAGGAATAAAGTTTTGCTTCATATCAAAATGGGTATTGCAAATAAGCATGAATGTATATAAATTGACGAGAGATGCTCTTCTTTCAAGCATACAAGAGATGCTTTTTATAAAATATACCTCAAACAACCATTTTGAATTAAAATAAAACCAACATTTCGTGGTTACAAATTTTACCTTGTATAACAGTTTTCGAGCTTCGGGAGGAGCCGACGAGAAGGGTGAAATTTCTTGTGAAGATCAATGATGAAATGGAATTTAGGGCGCAGAAGGATATCAACAAAATCATGCAAACATCCATCCAAAGTTTCTAAAAAAAAAGAAGGCAAACTTATACACAGATAAAAACTGACATTTTATGCTGTTTAAAGGATACAAAAGAATCATGTAGTGAAGCAAGGTCCAGGAATATTCCTCATTGAGAGGAATCTTGAAAAGTTCTAAAGTTCCATCAAAATAACTGGTGAAGTTGGATTCTGACTTGTACAACTTGAGAGCTGGTTAGTATTATACTCACCGGCAGCCGAATTGGCGGGTCGAAATCTGAATTAAATCGCAATTATGGCAACGTTGTAGACCCGCGCCGGAGTCGAGTCGAAAAGCCGGCTCCGGCGCGGGTCTACAATGTTGCCATACTTGCGATTTAATTCAGATTTCGACCCGCCAATTCGGCTGCCGGTGAGTATAACAGTGGTATCACATGGGAAAGACTACAAGCCCGAAATGTCATCAATGTGGAGTGAAAGATGATGCCTTCCATACTTTCTTCGCCTGCGGACGATGGGAGGAAGATAGGGTTACTCTTCGAACGAAGATGGAATTTTCGAAGGAAAGTGTGATCAGAAAAATGATCGAATCAGAGGAGGTCTGAAACTGTGTAAATACCTTTGTCCACACAGTTCTCTAGAAGAAGAAGAAAGAGGAGACACTCTAAGCCATCCGACCCAGGGGCAATGACTTCTCATTGCACAAGAGGCCCAATTTTAGCTGGGCTGGCAACCCCGGGTTCCCGAGCAAGTGGTTGAGTATCTGTAGGATACGTGAATAAGGGGTGCCGGCATTGGCCACCAGAGGGCGCAGTATACATGTAGGGTATACAGTGACTGGATAAACCACAGTGCGGCCATTTCGGTCGTCTTCCTGATTGGTCGGATTCCTTAGATCGCGAATTTGAGCATTTAGAAGTATTTTTACGGTTATGTAGTGTTCTCGTACGCAAGTTAGACACGAATGAAGATCTTATGTCAAAGTTGAAACATATTGGTTCGCAAAATTGAGAGATATCAACGATTCCCTGTAACTCCGCGGTTGCGCACCCAACTTAACACGGGTGCCATGGGGAGGAGGAGTGTTCCTGAGTTACTCGCAAAAAAGATCGCAACTTATCGCTCTAAAAATGGTTTCTACATAGCATTAATGCATTTTTTCAGACAGGGGGTAGAGAAAGCTTCATTCCGAAACCCAAAAGCAATCATACTCCCCATGCTGCCCTTGCTAAAGTGGGTGCGCTCTTGAGGGGTGGATGGCAAATGGCCGCACTGTGGTTTATCCAGTCACTGTAGTAGGGTAAAACTAGCTGAGCCGGTAATTCCCGGCATATTCATTGCGTTTTGTATTTTGTATGTGCTGATTGTATTTCGTATGATCGTGTGATCATTTATAATAGTACTCTTCCCTAGTATCCCTGATATTGATTGTTAAATAAAGTTGACTATTATTCTTTTATAAAGTGTTGTTTTTGGTGTTTCATACCCACTCAGATATCTCTCATTGGCGACGAGGATAAACGTAAATCGAATATTACGCGAGTATGTGCGCGAATTTGTGATTTTAGCAAGTTACAGTTGTGTCGCGAAATCACGTGTATGGCGTCATTTTTTTTTTTTTTTTTTTTTTTTTTTTTTTTTTTTTTTTTTTTTTTTTTTTTTGTGTTCCGTGACATTTATATCTTTTTACATCTCGAATGTCAACTAGTTCAAGTGACTACGAAAACGCGGATGACATAGAACTAACCCTACGCGGTCGAAAAATAAAAAGAACAGCTAATCTAACGTCGGAGGAAGTTAATGCGGTAATTGGAACGGGAGTTAGAAAAAAGATGCCTAATTTGGTAGACATCAGATTTGACCTCAACAATAATGAGGAGTGGGACATTTTTATCGAACGTTTAGAATTATTGTTGTTCGAATCGCAAGAAGTCGAGGCAACCAAACAAGTGGCCGAACTCCTAACGTGCGTCAGTGCTAATACTTATTCTCTGATTGGAAAATTGTCAGCGCCCGGAAAACTAAAAGATTTGACATTTAAACAAATTTGTGATTTAGTCTCTGCTCATCTCAACCCAAAAGAATCACAAGTGTTAGTGCGCCAAAAATTTTACGCGCTCAAGCAAACCAAAAATGAATCCATCAATAATTTCGTTGCTCGTCTCAGGCAATCAGCAATGGAATGCAAATTCACGTCATCAGATGAAGCTGTCTGCGATCAATTCGTATCAGGAATCGCAGATCAACAAACACGCATCGAAGTTTTCAAAGAAGACACCTTGGATTGCAATAAAGCCATCAAAATCGACCAAGCCCGAGAATCCGCTCATCAGAACTCCCTAGGCATGGAAAACCAGAAGTTGTTAGATAACAACCAATCTTGCAATCAATCCGATGTCAACTACGTGAAGCCGAGCGCTAGCGGAGCGACTATCAACAGCAGAAGAAGGGGGCAACGTTATCAGTATCAGCGTTCTGGCAGAGGCAATCATCAACGTTTCGCGAGTACATCGATCTCAACGAAAAGAGGAATGGACAAAAGACACTCTGGAGGGCAAAGAGAGAACTACGGCAAACGTCAACAACAACATCGTCCAAACTCGTATCAAAGCGGAAACGGAAAGAATAACAGTGACAACAATCGCAAATCAAATATCGTATGCTAATGTTGCGGTGAGCCAAACCATTTTGCCAAACATTGTATACTTAGATTTAAATCTTGTTCATACTGTAAACGAAAAGGTCACATCAGCAAAGCTTGTCTGCATAGCAAAAATAGTAATGAGAAACTAGCTTGTAACAAATTAGAGGAAGACAAATCAGAAAATGATGACTATGATTTTTTTCTAACTAGGCATTCAGTCAACTTTAATTCTAGTCCTAATGAAGAGGCACCTCCCATGCCCATGTCCTTAAATGTTGAAATCGGAAATAAGGATTTTCAAATGGAAATTGACACAGGTTCATATTTTTCAATAATTTCGGTAAAAACTAAAAATGAATGTTTTCCAAATAAGCAACTAGAACCGTCCAACGTGAATTTATTCAGTTACAATCAAAAGCAAATGAAGTGCGTTGGACAGTTATCAAATTTAAACGTAAAATATAACAATACAACTAGTCAATTAACAATACTAAAAATGTCAGGTTCGGGGGTTATTCTTGTAGGTCGATTGTGGCTCGAACTTTTTGGACTGTGGCCTCTTAAATTACCTAAAATTAAATCAACTGAAATGTCTCAGAATCATCATGGCGATACTCCGGTTGAAAATTTTAAAAGCAAATTTCCCTGACTATTTTCAAACACGCCGGGAAATTTCAACAGTAGAAAAATAACTTTAGTTTTCAAAGCAGACACGCAAACAATTCAACTCAAACCATATAGAATTCCATTAGCGTTAGAGGAAAAAACAGAAAATGAAATAAAAAGATTAGTAAAAATGGGTAACTTGGAAGCAATAAATGTAAGCGAATGGGCAACTCCAGTTATTCCAGTTTTAAAAGCTAACGGAGAAGTACGCCTTTGTGGTAATTTTAAATTAACTTTTAATCCTTGTTTAATAATTAAGCGTCAACCATTACCGAGAAAAGACGAAATCTTTGCCAAATTGCAAATTGGTTCTAAATGGAGCCAAATAGATTTAAGTCATGCATTTATGCAGTTCACAGTGGATGAGCAATCAAGAGATGCTCTGACCATCATCACAAAAGTAGGCTCATTTAGGTACGTCATACTGCCTGAAGGAATCTCGTCCTCGCCAGGCGATTGTCCGGACATTGTATTTAACATACAAGAGAAAATAAAGTATTTTCTCTTCTAAAACATATTCCGCACACTGTTGTGTATATTAATAATATTTACTGCACTGAAAAAAATGACAAAGAGCATATGGTAGTTATAACTGATGTCCTTGAAGCACTAAACGATGTTGATTTAAGAATAAATGTTGGTAAACTGGAATTGTTTAGGTTACAATTAGATATATTTGGATATATCGACCATCCTCTTCAAAAACTGAAACAATTTTAAAAATACCTGCTTCAACAAATCTAAAATAAATTAGAGCATTGCTTGGCATTATCAATTATTATGAAAATTGTTTAGAGAAAAAGGCAGAAAAGTTAAAACCACTATACGACGTCATCAAAAGTGATGTTTTTTACTGGAATCATGATTGTGAAACTTCCTTTCATCAATGGATCAAAGCTGAGTTAGTGCCAGACAAAGTGTTAGCATTATTTGATCCAACAAAAAAAATTATTCTAGCATGTGATGCAAGTTATCATGGACTTTTCGCGGTATTGTCTCAACGAGATGGAAATAATGTAGAAAAACCAACTGCCTACGCATCTAAGAGAATCCCTGATAACGAGCTTCATAGAGCGATCATCGACAAGGAAGCCGCTGCAATAGTTTTCGGGTTCAAGAAATTTTACCAGTTTATTAATGGCAATCACCCAGGGGTTTAGGTCATGGTTAGGCCAGGACTTAGGAGCGTTACCTACTGGGCGCGTCAGCAGGTGGCGGATAGCTGGATACCCTATGCAAACAGTGCCTTGGTGTAATGTTATGTGTAGGGCAACCTCGAATATGTTGAATAAGAGGTCGCGGACCTGACGCTCCAACCCTAATACCCGACGTGTCAAGCGTTCCGTGTGCTCGGGATAATGGCACCAGGGACAAATGGTGTCGGAACGGAGCCCTGGGATACCGGGCGACCTCCTAGGGTATACAGCCTTACCCCGGTAAGAGGCTCTGCTGGGGCTGACCTTTGTCCTCACTACTCGTGGGATCCTGGAGAATTTAACAGAACCACCAAACTGGAACATCTCAGGGGAGGGTCTAAAAGACTCAGACCTAGAGATGGTACCAGAGAGGGAGATGGAGAAGCAACCACAAAGTGCTACATCCATGGAACTCACAGCCGACGGGAAGCAGAAAGAAGCTATACCGGAAGAAAATGCGTCTGAGGCGATGGACATTACCTCAGATGTAGAGGAGAAACTGCTTGGGGACTTGAAAGAGGACCCACAGGACTCTTCTATTGTGGTAGCCACCGGGGGGGGGGGGGGGGGGGGGGGAAAGCCTGTACCGGGGCATCCGAGCCTAAGGCAAAGAAAAAACGACCATCCGGAGCAGAAATCAAGAAGCGAAGGAAGGAAAGGAGAAGACTGCAGGAGGAGGCAGAGAAGGTAGCGGGAAAGAAGCCGGAGACAGCGGAAACCCCAAAAACCGGACCAGACTCCTCTAAAACAGTCAACAAGGAGCAGAGAACAGCAAACTTGAAGAAGAAAACTGGAGCAGAAGTCAGGAAAAGGCGAAAAGCAGCTGCCAACGCAAAATCCTCACAACCGCAAACAGACAGAGTGAGGAGGCTGCAGCTAGAAGGTGAAACCCAAAAAGAGGAAGATCGGAAAGCAGCACGCCTGAATCAGGAAAGAACCCTGCTCCTGCGAAACGTTGGAAGAAAGAGCAGGCAGGTCCGTCCTTTGCGGAAGCCATCACCAGCATCAAGATGGCGGTTATACCAAAGGAATACCCGAAGGAAAGGCTAAATGAGGAGCAATTTGAACAGAGTCAACAAGCCTTGCTCAGCAAAATTGAGCCGGATTTAACCATCAAGCCACAATTCCAGGGAACCAAGTTTGAGCAGGGGGCACTAATGCTATACTGCAAAAACGCAGAAACCCGGAAGTGGCTGGAGGAGGTGACCTCGACCATTGAACCATGGAAAGGTGCCAAATTGAAGGCAGTAGAGGCAAGGGGATTGGTCGAAGGTCACAAAATGATTTTTGAAGCTCCAGTCGAACTCAAGAAGGCAGATCCATCAGCAATCCTGAAGAAGATTGAAGCACAAAATGGCGGACTTCTTACAGCAGACTGGAGAATTGTGCACTCAAAGGAGACTGAAAAAGGTAAAACTTTGGTGTGTCTGGTTGACAAGGTTTCGTTGGGAACACTGCAGGCGAGGAAGATGGTGATACACCTCGGATTCAACTCGGTGAGACTGACACTCCTTGACAAAAGAAAAGCGCATGAAGGTAGTGCAGATTAATCTGCACAGAAGCAAGGCTGCTACGGCAAATTTTGCAAAATACTTCCTCACTAAGAACTTGGACATAGCGTTAGTCCAGGAGCCATGGACCAACGGAAGGCGGATTGCACGGATCAGTGGGGCGGTTGGAAAGGTGGTCTATGATCTCTCGGCACAGACCAGACCCAGAACCTGCATTACAGTAAGGAAGGGCATCAACTACATGCCGCTCAGAAACTTCATTAGCCCTGATCTAACAGCAGTGAAGGTTAAACTGAAACGAGGAAATGAGGAAGGAACGAGGGAGTTTACACTCGCATCGTGTTACCTTCCCTATGAAATAGAACCCCCAACAACAGAGATTCAGGAACTAGCGGAACATGCAAGAGATAGGAGGAGCAGACTGGTCATAGGAGCGGCTGCCAACTCTCATCATATTGCATGGGGCAGCACGGATACAAACAACAGAGGTGAGATATTACTCGAATTTCTTAGTGTATATAATCTGAATGTTTTAAATCTAGGTAACGAGCCAACCTTTGTGACTAGAAACAGGAGTGAGGTCTTAGACATCACTGTTGCCTCTAGCAACACAGAGAATTGGGATAAAAACTGGATGGTGGCAAGGGAAGTGTCTCTGTCGGACCACAGGTATATTCTTTTCGAGCTTGACGAGATAACCGCAGAGCCAAGTTTCTACAGAAATCCAAGACGAACTGACTGGGATCTTTATTGTAAAGAACTAGTCAGGGGTCTACAGGAAGTAGAAATGAAATACGGCAGCGTCCAGGAGCTGAATGAGGCAGCCGCCTGTATGGAGGAGGCCATCATGTCAGCATACAGGAGCAGCTGCCCTGAAATCCAAAGGGCGAACAGGGCTCGTCTGGAATGGTGGAGCCCAAAGTTGAACGACCTGAGAGCTCGGACAAGAAAGCTCTGGAATAAAGCAAAAAAGGATGGAAGTTGGGATTCCTACTATACATCCTTAAATGCCTACAACAAAGAGCTAAGGAGATCAAAAAGAGAGTCATGGAGGAAGTACTGCCAGGAGATAGATAACTACTCCGACGGAGCTAAACTCATGCGAATATTATCTAAAGATCCAGCGTTCAGAGGGGGCAACCTCTCAAAACCTGACGGATCGCTCACAGAAACGGGAGGAGAGACTCTTGATGTTCTTCTACAAACACACTTTCCTGACTGCAAATTGATTCAGGACTCAGACGTGGAAAACAGGATGCCTCGGTCCAATGTTAGAAGGACAGGAAGGCAAGACTGGTTTGAAGCAAAGAGAACTGTAACTGTCAATAGGATAAAGTGGGCCATCAAAACTTTCAAACCATTTAAGGCGCCAGGACCTGACGGAATACTGCCTGTACTATTGCAACAGGGAGTTAAATACTACTGCCAGAGCTGTGCAGGATCTTTCGGGCCAGCCTTGCGTTTGGAGCTCTCCCAGAGAGGTGGAAAGAGGTAAGGGTAGTCTTTATACCTAAGCCTGGGAAGAAGAATTTCGACCAAGCTAAGACGTATAGACCCATTAGTCTCTCTTCCTTTGTTCTAAAAACTCTTGAAAGACTGGTTGATAGGAGGATGTGTGAGGGGCTACTGGCTGAATCACCACTTCATGACCGGCAATATGCATATCAAATCGGGAAATCAACAGAATCAGCGCTGAATTCTTCATTGGAACAGGCAGAGCCTACTCTGAAAAATAAGGAGGTGGCACTGACAGTTTTTCTCGACATTGAAGGAGCGTTCGACAACACATCCATCGATGCGATATTAAACACGGCCAGGAAAAAAGGATTGAATAACACCACACACATATGGGTGGAAGCTCTTTTGAAAGGCCGATATGTGAAGGCAGACCTGTTCGGAGAATCAAGGAGGGTTCTAGCTACCAGGGGATGTCCGCAAGGGGGGAGGGGGGTCCTCTCCCCAAAATTGAGGAACTTGGTGGCAGATGAACTCCTGAGACTTCTGAATGAGGCTGGCTTCTACGCACAAGGATATGCAGATTATTTTGTTATCCTGATTAGAGGCAAGCACTGCGAGATCCTCAATGAACTCATGAGTAGGGCGTTGAAGATTGTTGAAAAATGGTGCAGCGACAAGAACCTGAGGGTGAACCCTTCGAAAACGACCTTAGTCCCATTTACGAAGAAATACAACCTGAAGGGATTAAAAGCCCCAACTATATTTGGGAAGCCAATCGAGGTAGCAGATAAGGTCAAATATCTAGGCGTCATTCTCGACAAAAGATTAACCTGGAATTACCACCTTGAACAAGCTCCCAAGACTCCCAACTGTAACAAGATGGATAGATCGAAGAAAGCTATGAATTTAGCAAGACGGTCGGTAGGGAAAAAGTGGGGACTGAAACCGAAGATAATGAAATGGATTTATACTTCAATAGTCAGACCCATCGTAACGTATGCATCATGCATATGGTGGCAGAAGACGGAGCAAGTGGGGGCGCAGAAAAAGTTGGACTCACTACAAAGACTGGCATGCTTATACATAACAGGAGCAGTGAGAACAACCCCAACTGCAGCACTAGGGGTGATAACTGGTTTGCCACCCTTACACCTAGTAGTGAAAGGAGAGGCAATGGCAGGCGCCTTCAGGCTGAAAATTAGCAGCCTGGATGGAAAACTGCGACCAAGACATCAAGAACTATGTGAAAGCCCTCACGGTCTACCGGAACTAGAAATGCAGTCGGACCAGATGCCGACAACGTACAACTTCAACACGCACTTTAAGCTCAGCATCAGTGAATCTGAGGGGAACTTAAAGGAAGTTGAAACTGCACTGTCAGCCTCGCGAGTAAATTACTTTACTGATGGATCTAAGTCTGGGGGCAAAACAGGAGCAGGGTGTACGGTAACAGAAACTGCAAAATACAGACAAGTCTGGGGTCCAAAACCACGGTGTACCAGGCAGAACTGTATGCACTAATAACCGCAGCAAAAAACGCTTTAGACAAGGGCTGGAAGGACACAAGGATCACTTTTTTTTCGGACAGCCAGTCAGTCTTGAAAGCGGTAACAAACTACATAGTCAATTCCAAACTGACAATGGAGAGTATCAAAAATCTTACAACCCTAGCAAGCAACAACAGTGTTACCTTGGTGTGGGTGCGAGGACATTCGAATGTAAGAGGCAACGAAACAGCGGATCTCCTAGCCAAGGAAGCATCTGAGGTGAAATACATCGGACCAGAACCCGTGTTTGGAATATCCAAAAAGGTACTCAGGACTGCGGTGAATGACTGGGTGATGAAAGAAACTAACAAGGAGTGGCGGGAAGTAGAAGGGTTGAGGCAATCCAAAAGAATACTCAACTGCTACTCTAAGAAGATGACTGCGAACCTACTCAAGTACAGTAGGGAAGCAAGTGAGAAATCTGGTCGGACTGATGACAGGACACAATCTTCTAAGGAAACACATGCATAGGATGGGGATCTACAAGGATGAACCAAAATGCAGATTGTGCGAGGTGGAAGAAGAGACAGCAGAACACATCATCTTCGACTGTGAAGCGCTGGACAAAAAAAGACAGGACATTCTAGGATCGAACTCTTGGGAAGACTGTCAAGAACTAGGGATACTACCCATCATTCTCCTTGAGTTGATCAGGGGAGAAGGTTTTTGGGAAGAGTAGCCTAGAATAAACCTGGTCACAATAGATCTTTAGGTCGCAGTGGTTTTGAGTAACTACTCACCAGGAAAGGGAAAAAAAAAAAAAATGGCAATCATATTTTACTTCGAACAGATCATGAACCGTTAAGATTTATATTTGGAAAGTCTAAGAATGTATTACTAACAATTCAAAATAGATTGCAGCGCTAGTCCTATTATTTATCCAGTTTCAACTACACCATTGAAGTCATAAAGTCTAAAGCAAATGGCAACTGTGACACATTGTCAAGATTCCCAATTGAAGATAATACCACAGTTTTTGATACTGAATTCTCCACAGTAAAATTCATTGAAAAAGAAACGCAAGTAGTCAATTGTAAAATAATAGCAAAAGAAACGGCTAAAGATCCTGCTCTTTGTAAGATAATTAAATATGTCTTGTTTGGATGGCCAAATGATAATAAAAAACCCGAGAAAATTGAAAATAGTTTTTACTGGAACTAGGAATAGACGAAAACATGCTAATATGTGGTACAAGAATAGTTATTCCACAATCATTGAGAGAGTTGATGTTAACAAAACTCCATGAATCCCACTTTGGGGTGGTAATAATGAAGCAAACAGCCCGGTCATATTTTTGGTGGCCCAATTTAGACTCTGACATTGAGGATTTTGGAAAAAAAAATTCACAATTTGTGTAAAACATGGTAAAAATCCTCCAAAAACATCTTTCTGCAAGTGGCCGTATCCTGCTACACCATGGGAAAGGATTCACACAGATTTATTAGGACCTTTCTACGGAGATATGTACTATCGACGACAAGAAGACTGTCGCTGACCATTTGAGCTCATTGTGCGTCGGGCCACAAACAACTCAAACATACGCACCACTTACTCGATGAAAAGAAGATACTGGGCTACGTCACGTCGCACACTGGAGCGAGTCAATAGGAAGACTCGGACATGGAATATACCTATTATTAAAAATATTAATTTGAATGTTTTTAGGCGCCTATTGAAATCGTCCTGATACTCAATAGAGTATACTACGCCCCCTCGTGATCAAATGGCGAATTGAGCTTTTTTGATGTCGTGATTTTTAGGTTGTGTCCTGTGTTTTTTTTATGCCAATTTCATTTGAAAAGTAAATGTTTTCCCAGCCACGACTGAATTTCGAGTGGGTTGGAAGTAATTAAATGTTCATTGATTGACTTTTTTTAGGTTATTCTACTTCAAAAATGTCTAACCTCACTTTCTGATTATTTCAAATAGGGCAGTTGCAAGGGTCTGAAATGATAAGTTTTTTATAAAGGAAATGAAAGTACTTGATGAGCTGAGCACAAAGATGCCTTTGGTTCCTAATTTTGTCCCATTGTCCCGGAGATGACATTTTGGCCCAAAATACGTTGTTTTAAATGGGAATTCCGCGTAGTGACGTCACTACACCCACGATTTCTTACATTTTTACACGTGTGTATCTCCAAAACAGGGACGCTTATGAAAAAACCAAAGGCACCATTGTTCTCAGCTCATCAAGTACTATAATTTTATCTACACAAAACACCAAATTTCAGACCCTTGCAACTACCCCATTGTCCTGGTATTTATTCTAGGTGATCAAGAGAACCAATCATTTGCCGTTCTGAATGTTTGTTCTTTTGCATGTAAATGTAATTATTATAATTAATTATAGCGTTTGGTCAAACGCAAAACGGAAAGTCCCTACAGCAAGAACTCTGAACTTTCCTTATCTCAATACTCAGAATTCTCATTTCATTACCAAAAATTACTGCGCATCGAAGAGGATCTCTTATAGTCTGATTTAGTGAATCGGCTGGACCTATCGAAGTTCCGACTGGTTCGATATACATGGGTTTTCCCATAAGGAATCGGAATGCGATTTTCAAGCGGAAATTTCGGCCTTTTTGAGACATTTTTTACACGTCGGAGGCTGCGATAATGGAATCTACGTATCCTCAAGTGCCGGGAACCAGCATAAAATAGGGCGATAGCGCAAAATTTAAACTAGTTATGCCGCATATATCGAACCAAGTCAAGAAAGTGAGGTTATGGCACCCCATTGTCTACATCCTTACTTCCAACCTCTATGAACTGCAAAACTTCCATTAATTTTGTCATTTAGCAGTTATTTCTTCGGAACTTTTGGAGGAATTATGTGCCAGAGTATAGTAGCACACTTGCACTAACATTTTGAGTCCTGTAATGCCTGACATTACCACAGATTTTAGAAAAAGGCACGTTCCGTAACTCTACCCGAGTCTTCGTTTTTTCAGTCATATTCTTCGACCTGCCGGTGTTTCGTTCGTTTCTTTGATGCTTGTATACTTCATTTACCTCTTACCCTTCAATCACATACTTCTAAAAACATTGTCGACTGTAAAGAACCTTTCAGCAGGGTGATTCAGTCCCGTCATCAATCAACCGTCCTCCCACGCGTTCCTGACTGTAGCCTTCCTCTGGCTTTATTTGAGTGTCCCCCCCCCCCTTCTACTTGTCTAGATTTGAATTACAGATAGAAGGTAAGAACCTATTGTTGTAATTGAGATGTGTTAGTAACCCAGCGATAAAATTTTAGGCAAGGCAAACGACAATAAAGTACCTACTTAGACTCTGTACCTTTGCGGTGACGAGGAAACACTAACTTGTTGAGTAATATCAAGCATATTGGAGCTCAAAATTTCAAAGCAGGTGAACTACAATACTCTGGTATATTACTCCTCCAAAAGTTCTGAAGAAATAACAGCTAAATGACAAAACTTATGGAAATTTTGCAGTTCATAGAGGTTGGAAGTAAGGATGTAAACAATGGGGTGCCATAACCTTACTTTCACGACTTGGTTCGATATATGCGGCATAACTAGTTTAAATTTTGCGCTATCGCCCTATTTTATGCTGGTTCCCGGCACTTGAGGATACGTAGATTCCATTATCGCAGCCTCCGACGTGTAAAAAATGTCTCAAAAAGGCCGAAATTTCCGCTTGAAAATCGCATTCCGATTCCTTATGGGAAAACCCATGTATATGGAACCAGTCGGAACTTCGATAGGACCAGACGAGTATATCGCATATAATCGCACGATATATCGACTCACTAAATCAGTCTATTATTCAGCCCTGATTTCGTTGTTTCCATAGTGGTCTCTGCCCTAACCTCCTCCATATTTCCTATCAACTTTCAGCTTTTTGTTTACGCTCAACGTAATAAAATTACTCTGCTTGCGTTTATAGTTAGTAGCTCTCTATGACTCGTGAATTGGTAAGAGTTCAAAGGTTCAACAATGGGACGTCTGAATAGACCTGTGCTTTGTGATGTGCTAACTTGCTTTAAACTTCCATCATGTTGTTATTGTATATGCAATTTCTTAGTCCTATTTAGAATGATACAAGAAAATGCGTCTTATTTCTCTACCTCTACATTTTTGGTTTTGAAGGTCCTAAAGGAAGTCAGCCCTCTTTCAATTTTAAAGGAATGTGCTTTGCGGTCAAATTTTCTGACACTCTATTTAGTCTGCCAACTCCCGTCAAATAACTTAGCGCTGCAAGGCATCATTTATTCAATGCAGTTATTTCGCTCTATCTCTATTTACAAGTAAATTTCTAGTACTCCCGGAAATTTCCTGATTTCTTATACAAGCTTATGCTACATTTCTTATACTACCTATGTTGATTTAAGCTGTCACTCTCCTTATATGTCTTAAGGTCTCTTGAGACACTCAAACTGGCTCCTTAATCATATAGTTTGGTAGTCCGCTAACCTGTGACAGTCACCTATTTTGTCGGAGATCCTCATCAGTCATGCCTAAAATTTTAGCATTTAGACTTTTGCAAATTATGTCCGTGTACATGCTGTTTTTTACTGAAACTTCAGTGAGCGCACAGTTTTGAGCAAAAATATCTTCAAACGCTATAAAAAAAGACGGAATTAAGGAAAATGGGGAAATTGAGTTAGCGCTTAAACTTTTGCTAAAAATTAAAATCGTGCACCACAATTTGGTGAAAATTAAGTAAGCGCGCTTTTATTTTGCTGCAAAATGAGTCAACGCGCCATGTCTTCCTGAAAACTGTGTGATCTCATCAAATTCTTCTAAAAATTATGTCAGCGCATCGGTTTTTACTGATACTGAGGTGAGCGCGCTAATTTGAGCCAAAAATATTTTTAACGCTAATAATCAGAATTAGAGACTGATCAGGTGTTCTGAAGTTGGATCAGTCATGCCTAAAAGTCTAGCGCTTAGACTTTTGCACAAAATTGAGATTGCGCCTCCCCATTTTGTTACAATTAAGTTAGCGCCTTATGCTGAAAGATGAGTCAGCACTCCATTTTTTTCTGTAAATTGTGTTAGCGAGTCAATTTCTTCTGAAAATTATGTCAGTGTACACACTGTTTTTTACTGAAACTTCAGTGAGCGCACAGTTTTGAGCAAATATATCTTCAATAGCTATAAAAAAAAGACGGAATTGGAGAAAATGGGGAAATTGAGTTAGCGCTTATACTTTTGCTGAAAATTAAAGTCGTGCACCACAATGTCGCGCTTTTTTTTTGCTGCAAAATGAGTCAACGCGCCATGTCTTTCTGAAAACTGTGTGATCTCATCAAATTCTTCTAAAAATTATGTCAGCGCATCGGTTTTTACTGATACTGAGGTGAGCGCTCTAATTTGAGCCAAAAATATTTTTAACGCTAATAATCAGAATTAGACACTGATTAGGTGTTTTGAGGTTGGATCAGTCATGCCTAAAAGTCTAGCGCTTGGACTTTTGCACAAAATTGAGTTTGCGCCTCACACTTTGGTTACAATTAAGTTAGCGCCTTATGCTGAAACATGAGTCAGCGCTCCATTTCTTTCTGTAAATTGTGTTAGCAAGTCAATGTCTTCTTAAAATGGAGTGGAATTATGCAATACATTTATTAAAATGGTTTTATGAGTATTTGATTGTTTATTACGTACTTACGTTCAGTGATGTGCAGAAGGAAATTCGAAGGGTTTGTTCAGTGATTGTCCGTAGTGGTCCTACACCCCCCCCCCCCCCCAATCGCCGCACACAGGTTCGGACCCAAACTTTTGCTGGACAATTTTTCTTTGAGTCGTTGGAATATTCGAAGGGATTGTCCTAAGATTGTCCGTAGTGGTTCTAACGCCCCCCTCCAACACTCGCCGCACACAAGTTCGGACCCTAACTTTTGCTGGACTACTTTTTTGAGATGTTGGAAAATTTGAAGGGATTGTTTTAAGATTGTCCAAAGTGGTTCTACACGCCCCCCCCCCCCCATTCGGCGCACACAGGTTCAGACCCAAACTTTTGCTGGACAATTTTTTTTGAGATGTTGGAAAATTCGAAGGGATTGTTCTATGGTTGTCCGTCTACACCCCCCCCCCCCACTCGCCGCACACAGATTCGGACCCAAACTTTTGCTGGACAATTTTTTTTTGAGTTGGAAAATTCGAAGGGATTGTCCTAAGATTGTCCGTAGTGGTTCTACAACCCCCCCCCCCCCCCACTCACCGCACACAGGTTCGGACGCAATTTTTTTTTGAGTCGTTGGAAAATTCGAAGGGACTGTCCTAAGATTGTCCGTAGTGGTTCTAACCCCCTCCCCCCCTCCCACACTCGCCGCACACAGGTTCGGACCCTAACTTTTGCTGGACAATTTTTTTTTTAAATGTTGGAAAATTCGAAGGGTTTGAGATTGTCCTTAGTGTCCCCCGCCCCCCCCCCACTCGCCGCATACAGGTTCGAACTTGAACTTTTGCTGTACAATTTTTTTTGAGATGGTGGAAAATTTGAAGGAATTGTTCTAAGATTGTCCGTGGTGGTTCTACGCCCCCCCCCCACTCGCCGCACACAGGTTTGGACCCTAAATTATGCTGGACATTTTTTTCTGAGGTGGTGGAATATTCGAAGGGTTTGTCCTAAGATCGTATGAAGTGGTCCTAACCCCTACCCACTCGCCGCACCCAGGTTCGGACCCGGATTTTCGCTGGACACATTATTTTTGAGATGATGGAAATGGAATTTGACTTTTGAGGACCAAATTTGCTCAAGGTGCGCTTTCTCTGTCACTGTTGTGTCAGAACTATCTGCTTGTTTACAATCGAAAACAAATTATAACTGATCATTTGTGTAGACAATTTTACAATAAAACCAGTGAAATCACTTTCAAACTTATACTATGCTTATTAACAAAGATACACGGATTTGAAGTCGCCACGCAATGTCCAGCCTCTACCATTGACTTACTACACTGTGCGTCACGTCGGTGGCTCACTGCACGACCCTTCGGCAAAAGAATTATCTTTTCGGCTACCCGTGTTTGCATCGAGGATCGAGCCCGAAACATGGGAAGAGTTAAGAGCATCGTGCGGCACGCGACCACCTTTTCTGCGTATTTTTGTTTTGATTTTCAGATATTGTAACTTAACGTAAACGGGTACATCCTCAGACTTATACATATTGAAAGTCGGGCGGAGGGGGGAGAAGAGAAGCCATTCCATGATAACTTTCTCAGTGAGACATCTTCAAGAGGACTCCCCCCCCCCCCGTTGCGTTGAAGAGGAATTCGGTTTTAAAACATTTGATGTAGACTTTTTTTATGCACTGTTACTTCGCGTTTTCTTCGTGAAAGAATATGATGCAAACAATTTTAAGGACGAAAGTTGACAGATTTTGTCGGTCTATCTTTTTTCATATTCTTTACCTTTTTTTTCAATAATTTTCAGGAGCAGCTATAGTTGTCAAACTGAAGCGCCTTCCAACTCAACACCAACCACCAACAACATCTTTACCCTCGCATTCAATAAAAGAGGTTGTAACCGTATCAGTCAACTCCCCCCCCCCCCTCATTGACTTAGCTACTGCTTCAAAATTTTCATTTGAGCTTTAGAAAAAAAATTATGAAAAAATAATAATAATGATCACAATTGAGGCGGCCCCTGCATTAACAGCCCATGCGCGTATGTGCTGTTTTTGCGCCCAACAGCGCAATTGAAAATTATTCTCAAGAAGTATCACCCCTGTGAATTTGGCGACGTGACGATGATTCTACGCGGAGATATCGGGTCGATAGATGCAAAAACAGCACATACGGGTATATCGAGCAATCTGGCAACTATGTATTATTCCCATTGAATGCATGAGAAACAATCGATTAGTAAAAGAGCCGTGGTCTCCTCAAGAAATGATTGTTTCTCATGCGTTCAAATGGGAAAAATTCATGGTTGCAAAATTGCTGGCTATGCATTTTGAGAGGTAATTTTCCTTTACATTTAATTGAGAGCCAAATATAGCTGATTTATTGTTTACTTTTTCCTTTTTTGTTTCAGTTTGCGTTGTTACTTTACTTTAAATTTTTATGTTTCAATAAATTATGGCAAAAAAATTATTATTCTTTCATTTAACTGTCAAATCCTATTAAATTTGCGTTCATTTAATTCTTGGGTGCAAAAACCGCACATAACTCACTTTTTTAAATTGGCCGCAAATGAACTCAAACCATTTTTTTTTAACTTTGTCCTTGGATTCTCTTCAAAGAGGGCTCAAAGCATAAAACCACAACAAATTGTACTCATTTCCGAATCATATAAACGCATTATTAGCAAATGAAAACTTTAAATGCGTTTTCTGGAAATCAGGTTTTTCCGTATGTGCGGTTTTTGCAGCCACCGCCTCAATTACTGATTTAAAGCCTGGCAGGCTTGGCTGGATCGGAAGGAGGAAACAAGAGTCCCAACGAAATGCTAGGAAAAAGTGCGAACAATCGAAGGTAGATATCGATTTGAGGGCCTCTGATTCGCTGGCACAGGCCTGGGCCCTGATAAATCTCCCCCCCCCCCCCCTATCGTCTCTCAGGGGGAGGAGGGAGACCATCTGAGCAATAGAATTCGGTCATAGTTTGTAGCCATTAAAAAGTATTGGGGGGGGGGGGGTGTGTCAGGGTTTTGGATTATCCTGCGTCAGTGCGAATATGAAGAAGAAAAGGTGATTCTAACTTCCGCAAATAAAGAGCGCGAAAATAATCTCAATTAAAGCAGAAGGAAAGAGAGATGAGAACAAGAAAATTCAACACATTTTTCCTCAGAGGAGTGCATCATGGAAAAAAAGAAACTTCAATTTTTTTTTTTTTTTTTGAGAGGGGGACACCAATTCCAAGTGCATAAAAATTTTGATTGGTGTATAGATAGAGTGTGTGCAGTGGCGTGGCACAAAATAGAGTAACTTTGCATTTATACCATTTAAACTCGCGAAAAGGATCGAACGATTCAGGCTGCCCCGCTTATCGATATTTTACACAAGTCAGAATGGACAAAATACAGCGTTGCCAGGATGCGCGCTACGCCACAGCGGGTATGCGTAAGATGAGCCCTTTGAAACCATGTGCAAGTAAAATCCCGACCCCCCTACCAACACCAGAATTGAGAGGCCCTGGACGGCCGGTCTCTGGCTTTCACGAGGCTTCGTAACTCCGAAGAAACGCAAGACAGCGCGACTTAGAGGTTTCATGAATTGAAAAGAAAAACTCAGGAAGTCGATCGTCCAA
Organism: Trialeurodes vaporariorum; assembly: GCA_011764245.1. Classification (NCBI taxonomy): domain Eukaryota; kingdom Metazoa; phylum Arthropoda; class Insecta; order Hemiptera; family Aleyrodidae; genus Trialeurodes; species Trialeurodes vaporariorum. Next base: position 34,468,059 of record VMOF01000111.1, read on the forward strand.
ACCAAAAGATGGGGCGGCGTGTTAACGAAAGACTTCTGTTCTTTTGTTATTAACTCAACTAAATCTAATTAATAAAATAACAAGGACATGTTAGACGAGTGAGATCAGACTTTATTCTCTAACTGACTGGTGTCTTAGTGTTGCCAACTTTTACAATGGGTAACTAAAACAATGTTACCAACAACTTCCTTTTTTTTTTTTAGAAGCAAAGAAACAATTTAAGATAGTTAAGAGAGTGACACACATGGCACGTTTAACATTAATTAAAACAAATAGAAACACCTTAAAATCACATTAAAATTCTAAGAATAAATAACACTTACAAAACTAACACGCTTACAAAACTATCCAATAATATCACAGTTAGTGCTTACAAATTTAATTAGGAGAATACCTTTTAGGAGCATTGATCGTTCTACTTGAAGTGCGTTTTAAGAGACCTCTAATCAACGGAGTACCAACAGTATGCGAAGGAGTAACAAAAGATGTTGAAGGAGTGCTATAATCTTCATCACTTGACTCTTCTAAATTGATAATTTCAGGTGTTAATTCAGCAACTTTAGGTGTTGTACAATCGATTGCATTATTATCAGTATTAGTTGCAGAAGGAATCAGAGGGAAGCTGAGATAATGAGAAGATTTTTGCATATTGCGTTATAAATTTTAGGTATATTCACCAACGATTCGTCATGATTTTTAACATGACTAAAATTATTTTCAGGATCAAAACTAAATGACACTTTTTTCGGAATAGATTTTATTTTCACCAAAAAACTTTTTCACAAAAAAAGTAGTCGAGCGGCCCAGTCAGAAAACGGCGTTCAATTTTGCTTCTTGGCAGGTTATCATTCTCTTTCGGCGTTCAAAGGTACTGATATGTTTCATTGAACGCCCAGTCAAAATTATTTCTCCCCTCCCCCCTCTCGGTTCCTCCCCGCTCTTTCCTCTAGAACTTGGTACAAGTAGTGCAGTTTCTTTGAAAGAAAGTAATTCTCTTTCGGCGTACAAAGGTACTGATATATTTCATTGAACGCCCAGTCATGAATTTTCCCCCTCCCTCTCTTTCTCTCTCTCGACCCCTCCATCCCCTTTTTATTTGGTGCTTCGTAAAAGATTCTACGCTGCATGTAAAGTTGCATTCGCTCTCCAAGTATAAAAGCGAAAGAAAAAACGTAAGTAAAAAACTAACTAAAATAAAAATAAAAATTTCAAAATTACAGGAGGGGAAAAAAACTGGGCCGGTTGTTCTTCCCCCCCCCCCCCACAACCAGTCTTCTTTCCCTACCTTTTTTAACTGCGGTGCTTTTTACAGAAATTTCTACGCTGCATCTAAAATTGCATACTTTCTCAAATGAAGGCACTTCAAAAACTCCGCAGACGGTTTAAAACTGGTCCGAGTAATAAATGTTGCCAGTAATAAATAAAATAAATGTTGCCACAAGGGTAAATGTATCGGTCAGGGACCAAATCTTGTTAGGTCCCAAGCTCTCTGATTGGTCGAAACCGCGCGCAAGTGCACGCAAGTCGCAACGCTCGGGATTTGACAAGATTTGGTCCCAGGATAAAACAACAGTGTGAGACTGGGAGCGGGAGGGAGAGAGAGGAGTGAAAGATTCAAAGGAAAGAAGTGAAAGGGAAAGGAGAGAGATGAGGGTTCTTCCTTTACGGACAGGTAATACAAAACAACCGGCCCAGTTTTTTTCCCCTCCTGTAATTTTGAAATTTTTATTTTTATTTTAGTTAGTTTTTTACTTACGTTTTTTCTTTCGCTTTTATACTTGGAGAGCGAATGCAACTTTACATGCAGCGTAGAATCTTTTACGAAGCACCAAATAAAAAGGGGATGGAGGGGTCGAGAGAGAGAAAGAGAGGGAGGGGGAAAATTCATGACTGGGCGTTCAATGAAATATATCAGTACCTTTGTACGCCGAAAGAGAATTACTTTCTTTCGAAGAAACTGCACTACTTGTACCAAGTTCTAGAGGAAAGAGCGGGGAGGAACCGAGAGGGGGGAGGGGAGAAATAATTTTGACTGGGCGTTCAATGAAACATATCAGTACCTTTGAACGCCGAAAGAGAATAATAACCTGCCAAGAAGCAAAATTGAACGCCGTTTTCTGACTGGGCCGCTCGACTACTTTTTTTGTGAAAAAGTTTTTTGGTGAAAATTTCAGGAGTTTTGAGAAGAAAAACTTAACATTTATTTTTACATCTCTCTTCCAGTGCTCAAGCAAATGCACTTTCTTTTATCTTCTTTTTTTTTTTACGTTAATAATTATTTATATTTTATTTTGAGCAACCTCCTCCATTCCCCTGATAGTTGCTCCTATCCTCACCTTCTGCAGTAAAGTGCCTTGATCGACTGACAGTTGCAGTTCCATTTATAAGTGGGTAATATGAACGAGACCACCGCAACAAACCATGGACCAAATAATGTTAGGTCCCGAGCGTAACTTACGCACGGTCACATGACCGTGCGTAAGCTCTCTGATTGGTCGAAACTGCACGCAAGATGCACGCAATGGAGCTGTTGCAAACTTTTGCTACAGGCTTATTGATAGTTGATCATGGGGTAATACCCTATAAAAATAACGATTAGCGCACTAAAAAATCACGAAATCCACTCCTAAACTCACAAAATGCTTTTAAACGCGAGACCGTAATGGCGGCCGGAGGCCGCGGTTTGCATTGGGTTTCCCTATCTTCAATCAGCGCCATCTACAGGAGGTAGTCTCGCAACACCACACAAGAAGAAGAAGAAGCACACAATTGCCATAAGAAAACCGCGGCCTCCGGCCGCCATTACGGTCTCGCGTTTAAAAGCATTTTGTGAGTTTAGGAGTGGATTTCGTGATTTTTTAGTGCGCTAATCGTTATTTTTACAGGGCATTACCCCTTAATCAACTATCAATAAGCCTGTAGCAAAAGTTTGCAACAGCTCCATTCAATGCTCGGGACCTAACATTATTTGGTCCCATGTAATTTTCTCCCTTTCTATTTTTTAATAATGAAAGGAAATTCGGTTCAGTATTGTGTCTTTAGAGTGTATCTTATCTGACCTTGAGTCCCTGTTGTATATACTGTGACAGGGACCTTAATTGAAGCTCAATGGTGTCGGGACTTCATAACAAACAGGTTGCGTAAGATCTCACCAACTCACTCTGTTAGTGGAAGTTTGCACTAGCGGCACTTTAATCTTCCGACTTTAAACCTGTAGAGTGCGCGTAAAGCGCGACGCGACTACAGTGACTGGATAAACCACAGTGCGGCCATTTGCCCTCCACCCCTCAATAGTGCACCCACTTTAGCATGGGCAGCATGGGGAGTAGGATTGTTCCTGGGTTTCGGAATGAAATTTTCTCTACCCCCCGTCTGAAAATAGTCATTAATGCTATGTATAAACCATTTTTAGGGCGGGGGGTTGCGATATTTTTTACTAGTGACTCAGGAAAGCACTTCCTCCCTATGGCGCCCGTGTTAAGTTGGGTGCACATCCGCGGGGGGTCAGTTACGGGGAATCGTTGATTTCTCTTGATTTTGCGAACCAATATGTTTCAAATTTGACAGAAGAACTTCTGTCGTGTCTAACTTGCCTACGAGAACCCTATAAAACTGTTAAAATACTTCTAAATGCTCAAATTCGCGATGTAAGGAATCCGACCAATCAGAAAGACGACCAAAATGACCGCACTGTGGTTTATCCAGTCACTGTAGACGCGACTACAGTGACTAGATAAACCACAGTGCGGCCATTTGCCCTCCACCCCTCAAGAGTGCACCCACTTTAGCATTGGCAGCATGGGGAGTATGATTGTTCTTGGGTTTCGGAATGAAGATTTCTCTACCCCCTGTCTGAAAAAAGTCATTAATGCCATGTATAAACCATTTTGAGGGCGGGGGGGTTGCGATATTTTTTGCGAGTAACTTAGGAACACACTTCCTCCCTATGGAGCCCGTGTTAAGTTGGGTGCGCAACCGGGGGGGGTCAGTTACGGGGAATCGTTGATTTCTCTCAATATTGCGAACCAATATGTTTCAAATTTGACAAAAGGCCTTCAGTCGTGTCTAACTTGCGTACGAGAACCCTATGAGACCGTGAAACTACTTCTAAACGCTCAAATGGGGCTATTGCACACTTTTGCTCTAAGCGATTTAATAGTCGATTATGGCGTAAAAACCTCAAAATATAACGATGGCGGCACTAAAAACTTCCAAAATCCACCCCTAAACTCAATAAAAGCAGTTATTTGCGCGAGCGTAATGGTGGCCGAAGGCACTAACAATGGGAGATTCCTATCTTAATTTCGTCACTCTTTCTATGCTGACAAGGCTGATTCACAGTCTAATTAGTCATCAGAGTGATGATCCACATCCGATGAATGGTACCGCTACACCTAGTGACACCGGTGTCAAATGAAAGTCGTCTCTTATTGGTCACTTCTTGATGGAGTTTCAGAATTGTTAGATGGGAATCTCCCATTGTTAGTGCCTTCGGCCACCATTACGCTCCCCCAAATAACTGCGTTTATTGAGTTTAGGAGTGAATTTTGGAAGTTTTTAGTGTCGCCATCGTTATTTATTGAGGTTTTTACGCCATAATCGACTATTAAATCGCTTATAGCAAAAGTGTGCAATAGCCCCATTTGCGATTTAAGGAATCCGACCAATCAGAAAGACGACCGAAATGGCCACACTGTGGTTTATCCAGTCACTGTAGACGCGACAAGTCTTTGGACGCAAAGATATTATATACTATATAGATACCGAATGCTAGGGAATGAAACGGTCCCGATTCCTGTAAGTATGCAACTTGTTTTGCGCATAGGCAAACCTGAGTCTTTCTCTCTCTCTCTCCATGAGAGTGAGAGAGAGAGAATGTTTGCCTATCGCAAAACACGCTGCCTACATGGCCGGCGAATCTTCCAATTTGTGTACCCCCTAGCAGGTCCATTTTCCCCGCCTCAGGTAGGGCCTCATTCAGTATCTATATAGTATATAATATCTTTGTTTGGACGCGACGCGACGGTGCGGTAAAATCGGAAGGAGCTGGATATGCAATTTGTCCGTCACAGCATACTGCCTTCACTGCTAATAATAATAAACAAGGAAACACAGCTGACTTCATTGCATTTCGTACATTGGTCAGTAGGTCATTGCAAGAAAGATTATAGATACTGTAAGGAGAAAATTTCATCTTTGTTGGTCACATTAACTCTATGTTTACATGACAATGTTACACTTACGCCTCGAAACGCAATGGGAATCGTACTGCAATGAAACATAGTTCTTAATTAACTTATAATTATTATTTTAGTCATTCATACTTCACTCTCTCAAATTTCTCAACACTACCACAGTGCTTTTTCGTCGAGCCTCGTATCAACCTTGTAAATGATTGGAAATGTGATGCAGAGCTACAACCGGTTTTGTGGCAACTTTGCTTTGGTTTCTTTCAAAATAAAATTTTTACTGTTTTTTTACTATCACCTACTTTTCTTTCTCCGATCCAAACATGAACTTGAACTGCACCAAGTATTTTGGTGTCCATTGGATTTGGAGCAAATCTAATTTTATGAGTACTATGAATAATAATATTAATCATTTCCTCTATCAACTTTGCGGTAGAACAGCAAATAGGCATTCTCACTACCAGCTGGCCAGTGGTGCTCCTTAGGTAATTTGAGTGTTCTCAGCCAAGTTAAACTTGTCTCCCAACCGCACATCAGCTGTATAGAGACAAGACCATGATGAAATATTGCCACTTGCAATTTGAAAAGATCTGACGTTTCAAATGAATACAGTAATACACATCCCGTTGATAATCACTGCGGTACGGGGTATCATGTGACCGCACCGAAGTCAACATTCAACAAGTTTCTGATTCCAGAGTACTATTGCTACATGCTTAGGGGGAAGAATTTGCCCACAGTTTGTAACATTTTCTTTTTGAAATCACTTTAGAAACTCTGTCTTAAATTGTATGGGCTTGGGCGACTGTTGACACTGGCTTGCGATCAGCCGGGGTATAGGCAGTTACCGCTGCCTTGCGTCATTCTTAAATTATACTACTTACAGGGGTGGTTCAATGCAATTACACCCCTAAGCAAGATTTTGCAATGGCCATGGCTAGAGTATACTATAAGACCCAAATATTCTCAACGACGCCATGTTCGGTTAGCGAAATTGATCGCGCGGTTAGAGGACAGTTTTGGCCCGTCATTCAAATAAGACGAGGCAACCTTCCCCTGCTATCAAAATATGTTGATTAACTCATTGTGCTGTTTTAAATTCACAACCATGATTAATGTTGCACCGAAAAAATTACCAATAAATAAGAAACGACTGAAGAAATGCGATTGCTCACTCAATGTTTACATTCCTGATATGCTGATCGCCGCCATTTTTGGTTAGCCTCAGCTCTCTCATCAGAAGCATTGATCGGGAATACTCGGGTCTTATAGTATACTCTAGCCATTGCCCAATAGTTGACTTTTCTTTTCGAAATTACTCGGAAAAACTCTGTCTTAAATTGTATGGCTGCCCCGGGCTGTCACCGCTTATAATCCGCATAGACCTGGGCAGCGACCGCTACTCACTGAGCAAGATATAGCAATATCCTTGGCTTGGGACCACAGTCCTTGTTCTATAGTGTAAGGAACAACGTCTATAGTTGTGACGGAACAATCTGCCGCAGTTTATGATCAAAAGTGAGAATTGGCAACTTGGAGTCGAAAACAATGTCCGTCCACACCGAACATTTGTTGGATTGAGTAGTTTTGCGGGGTGAGAGAAGTAGTTACGCATCAGAGAGCACAGGTAAACTTAAAAAGATGCGGGGTGAGAGAAGTAGTTACGCATCAGAGAGCACAGGTAAACTTAAAAAGAAAAATAAAGAGCCAAAACTTACTCGCATTGCATGTCTTCAATTTTGGTGCACTCACGACTAATAACACACGAATTTTACAAGTAGCGGAGTCCAGCGACGAAAAAACTTTCTGCAGGCAAGGACTAATAAGCCTTTGTTCTAACCAAAGACAGATCATAGGGTTATAGTTCTTCACCGACAGATGATGATTCAAGCAGGTAAAGATATAAGTTTATCATGATCATGACGTTCTTACCAAGGAAAGCTCTTTGGAGCCAACATTTCTTGGACAACAAAGGCTTAGTTTTCAAAGAAGACTGAATGGACACCGTCTGTAATCTGGAGATCGGTGAGGCACTTCGCAGAGTTTCTAGAGAAAACTTCATAGAGTAAAATGAAATAACCTGCTCTTGCTAATCATCTAACCCTCTTTAACAGTGAGGAACCATTGGTGACTTCTCTGGAAACTGATGAACGAAACCTTACATTTCCTAGCTTTCACACATTTAAGTGACGAAAGTGAAGCGGCGAAGAAGTTGATCGCGAATTGAAAGCTAATAAGAACTTTGAATCTTTATTACCACGTTAATAAAGTGAATTGAAATGATTTTATTTGGGGGTAAATAGTCGTGTTGATGAAACCACGAGTAAAGGGTAAACCTAACCTACAATCGTGATGCGATTATATCGATTGTATCGATCTGAAAGTTTTGGCTGGATCTCCACTTGAAATCTGATTTGAAGCTGTTACTTTCTTAATAAGCGATGGAATTTAGCCAACTTGGCAAAGGTTTCTTCCTTAGAGCATGAGGAATTCAACCGTACCAAGTTTTTTCCCTTACGCGCTATAGTTACCGCTGCAGCCGTGACTAAAGTATGGTCCTAAAAAGGGCATTTTTTGGCACTCTTTCTTCAATATCTCCCTCCACACTTTATGGATTTACATTTTCTTGAAAAAGCACCGTACGTGAATAAAATACGATTCTAATGAGACCAAGTTTTTAACGATCCGTCTCACGGTTGCAGAGGAAATGAATAGGAATCATCGAGCACGCGCGAACTCCGGTTTTTGCGATATTTCGTCAATCTGAAGCAGTTTTTTGGCCGTTACTCTCTCAGATCGACATTAAATAAAAATCGCTCTCGTCAGTCACAGCTCTGTGAAACGCTGAACCCAAATATATAGCACACTTATGGGTTTTATTCTACGGTGTGTTCACATAATCGGTGGACATTTTCGAAAATCCACGAAAACGCAGTTTTGAGCTGTTTCGTGTATAATAAGCGGTAGGTGTACCCTCCCAGGCTCCATCGGTGTTTTCTTACTGGGCCTGTGCGGCTACCGCCGCTTATGATATGAAGACGATTACGCCTGTACGTTCTACCGTTGGTTCCCAGATGATAAGTCCAAAACATGAATGTCCAAAACTTTTTCGTCCAAAACTATATTTTGTCCAAACCATCTTTATGTCCAACGCGCTTGCGTCCATAAGACTGTAATGTCCAACTATAGACAAGTCCAAATAGAAAAGTCCAAAACCTATGAATGTGAGCAAAGTAATGACCAATGTCCAGAAAAATCATTTTCTTTACTCGTATTATCGCTTCTCTTCATTTTTTCTCCTTCAAACTGATCCAATCCGTATCGACATGTATTCTTAATTGAATGCAGCTCCAGTCAGCTTCACCGAGCGGAGTCATCTTCTATATGTTAAAACTTTATGAACTAGTTGTCATGACAAAAGCAGCCGTATTATCATGCATATTTTTGTTCATATTTTATTTTATAGGATAGTTATTTTATAGGATGAACAGGCTAACTTTAATAGTATAGATATTTTAATTCCTTGGACATTACAAATTTGACGCAACGTGTTTGGACATTTTGTTAATCTAACTTGACATCCGTTTATTTGGACATTAACGATTTGGACCTTTAATTTTGGACATTCAAGCTTTGGACGTATAATTTTGGACATTGCCGTTTGGACATTACGGTTTTGGACATAACATCTGTGGATCCTACCATTGGAAGCTTCTAATTCATAAGAATCGGGTTCCGAGCATTTTTTTAAAATTGTGGCTTGTTGCCAAACATCTTTAGGTGTTTTCTTGAAGTAAACAGGATCATCAACTTTTAATTCGTTGAATGATTTTAAAATACTATTACTTTGAGTCATTTTCAGTTGCCTAGACTTTAGAGTTCGAGCATTCTTATTTGTATCAACAAGTTTGGGTTTTAATAGTTCATAGCTGGAAGGTAATTTTGATTTTGTGACTCTGGACATGAGCAATTGATTAGGTGATGGAGAATCAACTTTAGGTTTGTTACGAAAGTTCAACAAAGCAATGTGAAAATCTTCATTATTTTCTTTACATTTTTTCATGAGTTTTTTAATGGACTGTATGGTTCTCTCAACCATGCCGTTAGATTTAGGATAATGAGGAGATGATGTTACATGAGAGATACCCCATAAGGTGGTAAAATTTTGGAACTCGTCAGAATTGAACGGAGGACCGTTATCAGAAAAAATAGTAACAGGAATGCCATGTCTAGAGAAAATCGATTCTTGGCTGTTAATTACAAATTTTGCACTTGTCGCACTTTTAAGCGAAATTACCTCAGGAAACTTAGAGTAATAATCTACGACACAAAGAAAATGTTCATTATTCAATTCAAATAAATCTGCGCCTACTTTTTCCCACGGCAACGATGGAATAGGATGAGGTTTGATGGGTTGTTTAGGGTTTGCATTTGAAAATTTGATACACGTTGATCAACTTGCAACAATGTTTTTTATGTCATGATTCATAAAAGGCCAGTAAAGCACTTCTTTCGCTCTACGAACACAAGAATTAAATCCTCAATGACCTTCATGTATTATTTTCAACATATTTTGACGTAATGACTTAGGGACTATTAAACAGTTCAAATTGAATAAAAGATCATCTTTCACAAAAATTTGATTTCTGATTTTAAAATAGGACCTGACTAATGTGTTGGTTTTGTGTTTGGTTTCAGGCCAACCGTCAAAATAGTAATGAGATAAAATGTTTGAAATTTCATCATTTTGAGTAGCTAACTTAAATTCTTCAAGTTTGGCAGGAGAAATAAACAACGATACATGAGCATCTAATAAAGCTATTTGACATTCCATATCAGATTGCAATTCTTCAGGGTTGAAACATTCATTTTTTAGAGGAGACCTATTTAAAAAATTAGCTACAGCTAACTTCTTGCCAGGGACCCAATTTACTTGAATATCATAACTCTCTAATTTAAGCGTAAGCCTTTGTAATCTTATGGGTACGTCCTTATACTGTTTTTTGAATAAGGTTTCAAGTGGCTGATGATCACTTTCAACTGTAATTTGTTGACCAAATAGATATTGATGGAACTTTGAACATCCAAAGTAGATGGCAAGAAGTTCTTTATCTATTTTTCCCCATATTTGTTGTTGAGACGTGAGAGTAGATGACGCAAAGGCTGCGGGTTTAGCATTTTGAAGAATTGCGGCTCCTAACGCATCTTTAGAGGCGTCCACTGATAATGTGACAGGAAGATTGACATCGTAATTTGTTAAAACAAGAGCATTAGAAATAAGGGTTTTTAGCTCTTTAAATTCATTTTCATGAACAGGAGTCCAGTTCCATAAAACATGTTTTTTTTAAAAGTTTACGTAAGTTTTCTGTTCTAGAGCTTAAGTTAGGTAAAAAAGAGCCAATGTAATTTATCATTCCAAGAAATCTTTGCAATTCTTTAACACAAGTGGGAGCATCAAGTTCTACAATTTTTACTCTGGCAGGATCAATAACAATTTAGTTTTCTGAATAGATTTCACCTAAAAAATTGATGTGAGTTTGAAAGAATTTGCACTTTGGAAGATTAAATTTAATTCCTAAATCTTTAGCTTTTTGGAGCACTTTCCTTAGAGTTTCAACATGCTGCTGGACGGTTTTAGCATGAATGAGAAAGTCATCAATATAAATGATAAGATTAGGAATATCTTTGAATAACTCAATTAAATTAGCTTAGCAAATTTCTGAGGCGGCATTGATACCAAAAGCTATCTTAAAAACTTATACCGACCAAACAGCGAATTAAAAGTAGTGAGATCTGAACTTTCTTTACTTAATTTAAAATTCCAGAAACCACAGTTGAGGTCAAGAGACGTAAAATACTTGGAATCTCGCAGTTCTGACCTTATAAATTCAATATCAGGAATACAGTGAGTGGGCCTTTTGATGGTTTTATTCCGATTCCTGGGATCAAGACATAAACGTATTTTCTTATTTTTCTTCCTAACTATGACAGTAAAATTGGTCCATGAAGTGAGCTTACGTACTCCTTTGATGATTTTTTGGTTAACTCTTTGGTTAACTTAAAGATGTTTACGGAGTTCACTTCTGATTTTTACAGGTACCTGTCTGTTGGGATCACAAACTGGTTTGACGTTTTTATCTATTTCTGGAGTTACTTCATGATCCTTGATACATCCGATGCCTTTGAACGTACTTTTGAACTCTTCACAAATTGCTTCAGTTTTACTGAGAGACTCACTATTTACATTATTAATGATATTAATCAAGTTTAATTGACCAGCCATCTTTGAACCTAAGATAGTATCATATTGAAAGCTAGTAATATGAAACCTACAATCGTACAATTTTTGGGAAAATTTAAAATTGAGAACACACTCACCAATTATATCAACATCAGATTTAGTGACTGTTTTAATTTTGGCAAAACTTCGACAAATAATGGACTTGTCAAGACCTAGTTTCAAAAAATTATCAAGAGACAACAAATTCGCTTGAGCACCAGTGTCTACCTGAGCTTTGATGGGACGTTTATTCACAGAAATAGTCATGAACCATTTATCTGCTAAATTGGATTTTGGAGATTTGGCTAACATTTTATCCAATTTACCTACAAAAAGGGTTTCATCACCACTGACATCATTTTCACTGTCATCACTTTGAACATTGACATTATGTACAGATTGATTTGGACAGAATTTTGGAAAATGATTTTTCTGACCACATTTAAAACATTTTTTGTTAAGAGCAGGACATTGATATTTATGATAACGTGAACCACAAGCTGCACATACCGAGATCATTTGAGTTGGCTGATTGTTGGAGGATGATTGGAAACGAGACCTGGATTGACTTCTGGATGAAGAATGTGATCTAATGTTCGATTGCGATCTACTGTGTGAAGATTGACGATTGCCAGATCTGTGATGGTTGCCACGTTTGTTAAATGTTGAGCGACTTGTTTTTGACCTAGAACGATTGGATGCGAAGTTTGATGAATGGTTACTAGAGGTGGAAGGACCATATTGATTGAACGGTGGATTTTCGCTGCTTCGTCTGTGGTGATTTCTAACATTTACTGCATTAACTTCAGGATTCATTTGTTCGGTGCGAACTTTACTCAGCTGAAGACTTTTAGCCAGTTCAAATACATCAGATAAAGATGTTTTATCTTCATAGATTAACTTTTCTTGAATGTGAGCATTTTCAGAATTAAGATTACCAATAAAAATATCTTTCACGAGGCTATCTTTCAATGTACCAAAGTTGCAATTTCGACTTGGATTTTTCAACACTGTGAGGTAGTCTTCGAGAGATTCATTCAGTTTCTGTTTTCGGTTAAAGAAACTAATGAGCTCCAGAGTTACGTTGACTTTTGGAAGAAAGTGATCCTTGAATTTCTTGACTAGCTCTTTGTGATCAGTTGTAGCCAGATCTAGTTGAAAGGAATTAAATATCTGAAACGATTCATTACCCATATAATGGAGTAGTAATGCATTCTTCCGTTGGTTATCTTCCTTATCCAGTTTTGCAGCCAGCAAGAAAACTTCAAACTGCTGATGCCATTCTTTCCAATTATTTGATAAATCTCCTTTAAAGCTCATAGGAACACACGGCGACGATGTAAGTGAATTATTAGCCATTTTCTGATAGCTGACTTGACTTATACGGGAAACTTAAGTTATGCCAGTGATAGGAATTTTTGATCAGGTAGGGAAAGAAGTAAAATTAGGTTAAAAATTTATCACAGAATGAAAGGAAGTAACAGGAATTATGGGTAAGTGGGTTCTACGTGCGAAATGAGTCGTGAATCGAATTAAATTTCTTCGCGATCATTTTTCCGATAATCGGCTAACCTGAGGTGTCACGACATCGCGTGTACGAACAACGAGGATGACGCGACGCGATCACACATTTGCGAAAAGTGAGCAAAGAAAAACTTGCAAAGTTGTGAATTATTGTATGTTCACAACTCGCACCAAACCTGACACCATGTTAACAAAAGACTTGTGTTCTTTTGTTAATAACTCAACTAAATCTAATTAATAAAATAACAACGACATGTTAGACGAGTGAGATCAGACTTTACTCTCTAGCTGACTGGTGTCTTAGTGTTGCCAACTTTTACAAAAGTGTCTTAGTGTTGCCAACTTTTACAAAAGGTAACTGATACAAAGTTACCAACAGGGCGAAGAGTCGTGGTAAATGGATGATTCGGAAACTTGGAGTGTGTGAATGAGATTATGCATGAGACATGTGATTAGGAGAGTGTAAGTGAGATAAAGAATTTAGCAGTAAGCTGACCGAACCGATCGCCCAAGTCCACTGTTATCCCCTCGTGCATATGTGTGAGTGATCTCGCAGTCCGTCGCTCAGTAGTCACTCGAAAGAAAAAGTCATCCACGACAATCTTCATGTCGTCCATAGTACATAATTGTAATAGATGCCCATTCTAAATGGCCTAAAGTATGCAACTTGAAGAGCAACACAACCTCTCTCAGCATCATTAAATTTTTCAAAAATGTTTTTGCTAGGTTCGGATTGCGGAAACTTCTTGTTTCAGATAACGGCAGGCAATATGTCAGTGAAGATTCTGAAAATTTTTTAGAATTTAATAACTTAAAACATTCTCTAACAGCGCCATATCATCCAGCAACCAATGGTGTAGCAGAAAACTTTGTAGGAACTTTTAAGAACAAAGTCACAAAAAAGTTGAAAGAGGCAAGAATGTATACAGCGCCGTTCAACTGTTTTTATTTGATTACAGAACAACGGTACACTCAACTACAGATAAAACCCCAGCCAATTTGATGTTAAATAGGGAACTGTGCAATCGCTTTAATTTGATCAGGGTAAAAAAACCCGGTAACCGAAGTTGAAGAAAAGCACATGAAAACGAATTTTGATGTGAACGTTTGTCCGGAATTTGAAGTAGACAAAGAGGTATATGTAAACGAGTATAAATTAATAAAATTAGGGAAGTACCCGGAAAAATTTTGAGACAAGTGTCTCCAGTAAACTTTGAAATCGAAATGGGGGATAAAATTATCAAACGCCATGTCGATCAAATCGTAAAGATTAAGACACACTCTACGCGAGTGAAAAGGAAAGTAAATCGTTTAAAACTTTAAGTTTATTAATAATTTTGTATTTATTGTTTTTAATTCAAAAATTATTGTTTGTAAGGGGGGAATTGTAGGATATGTGAATAAGGGGTGCCGGCGTTGGCCGCCAGAGGGCGCAGTATACGTGTAGGGTAAAACGAGCTGAGCCGGTTCCCGGCATATTCATTGCGTTTTGTATTTTGTATGGGCTGATTGTATTTTGTATGATCGAGTGATCATTTAGAATAGTATTCGTCCCTTGTACCCGTGATATTGATTGTTAAATAAAGTTGACTAAAAATCTTTTATAAAGTGTCGTCTTTAATGTTTCGTGCCCACTCGGATAAATCTCAGTATCTAAGGGCTCTAACTGCGTGCAAGGAAGGAGAAGATGAGGGAGGCTGCTAGTTTGGGGGCAGCTACAGGACGGCAACCCCTCGAAGCAAAACCCTCAAGGGTGGTCCCAGGTGTGCTACCACCAGCTAAGGGTGTGCTTTTTAGTGGGTCGGCACAGTTACGGTCACCATCCTACTACCAGTCCCTAACATCTGACAGATTGCCAATCCCATTTTCACAGAAGTGCGGTCCCTCCAGGGGTTGAGTGAACTCATTTTTCACATCCTACGGAAAAAAAGTCTTACTAACAGTGGTAGTAAAGTCCAGCCTGCCAAACACTTTGGTTTGTTATGCACTGGTGTTTCACAGTAAATGACTGGACCAAGTAAGAGACTCTTGCAAACTTTTGCTAAAGTATTGGAAATTATGATGAGACTATCAACAAGTTCCAAAACACACTCACAAACTCAAAAGATGGAATGCGAAAAAGCAAAATACCCAGATCCGCAGCCCCCGGGGCTCTGCAAAGTGTTCTGCCGCAAACGTTATTTTCAAGCGATTTTAGGCAAGAATTGCCCAATTTACTGCAATTGCAAAAGTTTGTGACACCGAATCATTGTCATACAGTTTGCAACCCAACAGAAAGCATTGAGTCTCAATGTTAATTTTCGGGTTAAAATCGGATCTTAATCTTTGTTATAGCTGTCCACCAAAAGTGACAAATGTTTAAAATTAACAAGAATGCATGAAAAAAAAAGATAAAAAAATTATTACCGTTAAAAAGGGGAGCAAGTTTTGTGCAAAACAATTCAATATTTGTCACCTCAGAGCCTTCAAAGACAGTCTGCAAATTATTGTTAATCAGATGCAAGGCTTGGACTCCAGTCTTGCAGCCAATCAGAACAACATCACCTAAGAGAAGGACAGATGATAGAACAGAGCTGAAGATTAGACATGGAAGCTTGATGTAGATGAAAGATACAGTGGAAAGATCTGGCTGGACCCACACCTGGACCCGAGTGATTTTTGAAGATAAAAAATACACGCAACGTGTGTAGGAAAACAAAGTTTTGTCAAAATAAAAGTTGAAGTTGTGTTCTTTCGAATGGCCAGTACCCAAATTTGGGAAAATTTTTCGTTCAAAAGTTATAACAGTTCAAAGTTGCGCACAATCATGATTTAGTACATGTTTGAAATCGGCGCCTCACAACTTCCCTCAAGCAACTCAGTGTGAGCCGTTCAAAGATGCACTAATCGCAATGGTATTTCGGAGCTACGCAACTTTGAACAGATGCAGAGTGTCGATTAAAAAAGGAGCCAGGCTGAATCTCTCGAAAAGGCATCAGAATTTTGAAAAATGCTGAAACACGTGTTCGATTATATCGAGGAGGACATGTTTTATAGGGGTCGCCGATTTTGGGGCCGCCGTGAGGGGGCTCCCAGGAGGGTACTGCCCCCCTAAATCCAATACTTCAAATGGGGGCCCCCCCCATTTTTCCCCACTTCGATATGGACCCATTTTCAAAAATTCGTAACTTCCCTTTAAATGGTCCAAATTTAAAAAAAACTTTGTGTCTAAAATGCTCTACGGAGTAAGTTATTTTCAGAAAATAATACTGAATCTCCAAACAATATACTTAAATGGCGCTTTTGGGCCCACTAAATCGTTTTTAAAAATTCAAAATTTTAAGAGGCTGTAAAAAAGAAAATACTTCAGAATTTAATAACCGCTGAAACACGGGTTCCATTATTTCCATAGATAATCATTGTCCGGGGTTCGCCAATTTTCAGGCCCCTCAGGGGAAGTGGAAGTGGGGTACACGA
Organism: Trialeurodes vaporariorum; assembly: GCA_011764245.1. NCBI lineage: Eukaryota > Metazoa > Arthropoda > Insecta > Hemiptera > Aleyrodidae > Trialeurodes > Trialeurodes vaporariorum. The sequence goes on from VMOF01000111.1 coordinate 34,484,508, forward strand.
CCCCCTAGTCGAAAAAATCACCCTGCTCCACGCTCCTTGGAGACCAAAAAATCGGTGACCCCTGGAAAATTATCATCTTTGAAAGTAATGGAACCCATGTTTCTGCATTTTTTCATTTCAAACACTTTCCTTTTTTTCAGCCTCTGAAAATTTGAAATAAAAAAAAATTAAGGAGCCCAAAAGCGCCCTTTTAGTACATTTTTTGGAGATTATATATATTATTTTTAAAATGACTTGCTTTGTAGAGCATTTTAGATCCAAAGTTTTTTAAAGGATCATTCAAAGGGAAGTTACGAATTTTTGAAAATGGGTCCATATAGAACTTTGACCTTCGATATACGAGAACGAAAAACAATATCGAGTTCCAGTTTGTGTCTAAAGTCTTAAATTTTATCTTCTTTCTGATTATCAAAAAAAAATGGGGGTCCACATTCGAAGTATAGGATTTAGGGAGGCGGTACCTCTCCTGGGAGCCTCCCCACGGGGGCCCAAAAATCGGGGACCCCCATAAAAGGTGTCCTCTTCGATATAATCAAACATGTGCTTCAGCGTTTTTTAAAATTCCGAGGCGTTCTCGAGATATTCAGCCTGGCTTCTTTTTTAATTGACACCCTGTATAACTTATGATCAAAAAGCCTATTCAAAAAGCCGTTTTAATGACCCCCTTGCGGGTGTATGAAAATTTCAGGGGTGATGGAGCTCTTCGTGGGGAACCTGAATCTGGGTTTGGAATTTCTATAGCCCCTGGAAGCGGTGTTGCCAACCATCAAAGTTTACACCGTTTTTGGGTCATGCGACTCTTCAACGAATAAGACTATTGACCTGCAATTTGTTTTAATCGATAGGAAATAATAAGTAGGTACTATCATACCTAATATAAAGGTTTTCAACGGTTTTTGTCCAAGTTATGGCGATTTGTCGTTTTTTTTACTCTTAAAAAATTACGTTTTTAACATTTAAGTAAGGTGCTTGCATTACGCACCAGCACCTGAAAATAATGGGCTCCAGAGGATCAGTATGACCTTTAGGTGTAAAAAAAACTAGATTTTACACCCTTTCGGATGGTGCAAACCACGATCTGGGGAAATCATTTGTCTTTGCGCTACAATTGCATAAAGTTGCCCCAACAAGCCTCCTGGGTCCCTGGGCTATCTCAAAGGATTCAAATCGCAACACCTATCTTGTGATAAATCGTTTGAAAGGGCATGAAATTGTAAGACTTTTGGTGTAAACCAGAAGTTATTATCGTTTTTTGTTTTCGATTTAATGAAGGTCAAAATTCGTATTGGACCCATTTTCAAAAAATCATTACTTCTATTTAAAAAGCCGGAATTAAAAAAATAGGGGTCTGAAATATTTTAAAAAGCAAGTACTTTTAATTTGTATAAATGGTTTTAACTTTCATTAAGTCAAAATTTGATTTTAGAGTCTAACAATTTTCAAAAATTTTGCCCACGAAAGGGGAGCTATCTCAAAATTTTCCTATGTGTCACCCCTACAGAGTGATATTATATTGATCAAAAGAACATGAAAAACTTAGTATTTTGGCACAATCCGGTGATCGATATCGTTCATGTTCAAGGTATCGAATATTAAGTTCAATTTAATTCCATTTTCAAAATCGAACTTTGACCTTCGATTGATCGAAAACAAAAAACTATATCAACTTCCAGTTTACACCAAAATTCTTACAATTTCATACCCTTTCAAACCATTTGTCACAAGATAAGTGTTCCGAAATGAATCCTTTGATATAGCCCAGGGCCCCAAGGGGCTTGTCGGAGCAACTTCGTGCAACTGTAGCTCAAAGGCAAATGATTTCCCCAGATCGTGGTTTGCACCATTCAAAAGGGCATAGAATCTGGTTTTTTCACACTTAAAGTTCATACTGATCTGCAGGAGCCCATTATTTTTAAATGTTAAAAACGTAATTTTTTAAGAGTCTAAAAAAAAAAAAAAAAAACGAAAAATCGCCATAACTTCGACAAAAATCGTTGAAAACCTCTACATTAGGTATGAAAATGAAGTAGAGACTTTTCATTTCCTATCGTTAAAACAAATTGAGGGTCAATAATTTTACTCCTTGAAGAGTCATGATTCAAAAACGGTGTCAACTTTGAAGCTTGGCAACACCGCGTCCCCGGGGGGGGGGGGGGGGTACAGAAATTCCAAGCCCAGATTCAGGTTCCCCACGGCGAGCTCGATCATCCCTTAAATTTTCATACACCCACGAGTGGTCACAAAAAGGGTCTTTTAGAAAAAAACCTCTTTGTCGAAACTGCCATTTGCATGATTAAAAAAAGCATACTTTAATTTTTATATAGGTACTATGTGTTGTTGGACCTGTGTGGTCATAATTTCAAAGTTTTTGAAAGCTACTGTTCAGACTTGTGTGGTCATGATTTTGATGGTTTGTCGGACCCGAGTGTTCATCATGGGATCAATGTGGTTGTAACAGTTTCTATACTTCACTTTATGTAAGCATAGATTTTAGGAAAGGGAGGCGTCATTCAAAAGCTGTCCCAAAATGACTGCGACTGCCTCTCGTAAGGGCGTTTATCGCATCCTAGCGTTTACGGTTGCAGTTCATCTCAATAGCTTTCGAACTAGCCCAAAAACAATGAATTTGGTCAATAATTGACTGACGGAGATGTGTTTGAAAAGACCCTCCAGAAAATTTTGACAAACTTATTTTGGAAAACTATCATTTTATTCGCCTACTTTTTTTTTTACAATACAGGGTGTTGAAAAACTGTTCCCGAATATTTCAGGGGCGGATTCTACAGGTCAAAATAATATTTTTTTTCCATAAACATGGGTCCGAAATCGCAGTCCTTTTGAGTTACAGTGTTGCAAAGTTTCCGAAAAACAAATTGAAAAATTGTCATAACTCCCTCGTGAATTTTTCTTAATGCTCGTAAATAGGTACTCTGGTGTAGTTTTAGGCGTCCTTGCCGATTTTGGCCGTAAAAATACTGTATGCACAAAATTTGAGGGGGTTATGGGGGTTCTTCTTGATTTTTCTAACTTTTTTTGGCCCAATTATGTGAAAACGTGCTTTCGGATGCATTGAACCCAAAAACGATAAGCATTACTCAAAAGTTCGTAAAAAAGTATTCATTATTAGTCCTTACAAGTTTTTCCAATTCGTAAACCATTTCCGAGAAAATCGTCCCTGAAGTTGGAGAAGTCGGCCAAGAATTGACAGAATCAAAGAAAAGGCGATTATTGGCCAACCTCTGCAACTTCAGGGACGATTTTCTCGGAAATGGTTTACGAATTGGAAAAACTTGTAAGGACTAAAAATGCTTACTTTTTTACGAACTTTTGAGTAATGCTAATCGTTTTTGGGTTCAATGAATCCGAAAGCATAGTTTCACATAATTTGGCCAAAAAAAGTTAGAGAAATCAAGAAAACCCCCATAAACCCCCTCAAATTTTGTGCACACGGTATTTTTACGGCCAAAATCGGCAAGAATGCTTAAAACTACACCAGAGTACCTATTTACGAGCATTAAGAAAAATTCAAGAGGGAGTTATGACAATTTTTCAATTTGTTTTTCGGAAACTTTGCAACACTGTAACTCAAAAGGACTGCAATTTCGGACCCATGTTTATTGAAAAAACAGTCTTATTTTGACCTGTAGAATCCGCCCCTGAAATATTCGGGAACAGTTTTTCAACACCCTGTATTTTTTTCATGGACTTACGAAAAGTCAAAAACTGCTTAGTCCTCGTCAGATGAGGCATTTACCAATTCCTTCTCGTGCTCTTTCTCGAAGTATGAACTTTGTTCTTGGATACACAGCTGCATTTGCTCCTCCCATTTTATCAAGATTGTTTTCTGAAATTCTTTCTTTCTGAAAACTACGGAGGAATTTTTGCACTGCAGACTTGATTTCGTCGATCGAGCTGAACCGCAGACCTCTCCCATTCTTCTTAAGAGAAGGAAAAAGCCAATAATCACACGGGGCCAAGTCCGGACTGTCAGCGGGGGGGGGGGGGGGGCGAATGACCTTAACACTTTTTCGTTCCAAAAACTCACTAGTATATTCGATGAATATACCCGCATTGCAATTCCGGTGTCACAATTGCATCCAGCAAATTCAGCTGCCACGGGCAAACTAATTGTGGCAAATCATCACTAATTGTGACAAAAAGCTTCTTAATCTCCTAATCAGTTGAACTTTCATCTCTCACTGTGACCAGCTTCATTCATTGAGTTGCGCGCACCTACGAAGATTAGTTGAAAAGTTGTCAAACTTACGATCAAAATTTTCTAGAGGGTCTTTTCAAAAACATTTTTGAAAAAACTTTGTAAGTCGGTCAATATTTAACTAAATTCATTGTTTTTGGGCTCGTTCAAAGCTAATGAGATGGACTGTAACCTTAAACCGTCGTTGTATTGCTAGGATGCGATAAACGCCTGTACGAAAGGCAGTCGCAGTCATTTAGGGACAGCCTTTGTATATTGTAAGTAAGTGTGCCAACGAAGCCTGTCATTAAACAGGGCCTTTCGCCATATATGCACTCGCATCGAAGCAGCCGGCTGAACCACAGCTACTCCCACTTGCATTTCTCTTTAAATGTCAATGATTATCTCTTCATAAAGTTACTAAAAGTTATGACTCATGTGTTGTTCCTTTAAAGCTCATTCAAACGAAACACTTTGATCCTGTGTTTTAAACAAATCTGAGTTGAGGGAGTGGTGGCACCTCACTGACGGCTATTAGCATTAGGAGAGGAAAAAAATTTCGTCTCATGGCTCAGAAGAGATATTGGCATGAAATTTTCGGGGGACATTCTTAAAGGTGAGACGAGTCAATTTCACAGATTGCTGAGCAAATTGCATTGGCGTCAATACGTTTAGATGCTGTTTGGGTGGAAAGTCCACCAATGATTCAACTGATTCAAGTTGGAAAATAAGTTACCAGAGACTTCGATACAATTTATAGCTGACAAAGACTTGAATACATTTTCAGGTTTGCCCGGTTTGAATTTCCCCCATCTTAAGTGAGATTTGTATACATCCAACCAATCAACTATGTAATCTTTATGGTTACACCAATATTTTGGGTACATTTTGAGCAACAGTTCTTCTAGGATTGATAAAGAAAGCTCTTCCTGACATTTCAATCGCCATTTGATTCTCTGAAAGAAAAAAGAAAGTGTTTAGTAGGGTTTAAAAAGTTGAAGCCCGAGAATGATAAGAAAAGGCTCTCTCATAACCATTGAACTCAACAATTAGGGGAGAGTCTTCGAACGGTCAAAGATTCACTTGTCACATGAAACATGTTCACGAGGGGGGGGGGGGGGGGGGGGGGGTAAATCTGCACTGCAATAATACAGTGATAGTTCTATAGTGTTGGCACCAATGGCTTCTGATGATTTTGATAGTACATAACTGTGCTATCCAGCAAAATTGTGTGGGTTTTGGATAAAAGCTGTTGTCTTGGTGACAGATATTTTTCAGAAAACCATTCCCAGTGAGCATGTGCACCCGCAAAAAAATTTCCAGGGGGGGGGATTGCTGAACCCCAATGGAAGGTGTAGGGGTAGATACACCCCCCCCCCAAAGAAAAAGGGAAAACAATTTTTTCTTTTTTTCGTAGGTGTATCCAAATAATAATAAAAATATTCACACATTTGATATTATAAAGAAAAGGACAACAGATGATAATAATTAATTGTAAGAAAACTGTATAATTTTACTATTCCTTGCAAAAAGTGAGTTAACATTAAGAAAACTGTATAATTTTGTACCGGTCAGGGTACATTTGTGCCTACCGCCACGCCGAGGGCAGCCCTGCGGAGAGGAGAGTGGGGGTAACCGTACAGCGTAAGAACTGTCGCCCGTGGCAGCCATCGCTCCTTTAACTTTCGTCTCGTCCGTGTTCGCCGATGGTCGCCTGCCGTCACTGCTCCGATCCCAGGTTTTATTTAAAATGAAAATTTTTATATTATCTTGATTTCGTCTTTGATTTTACTTTCTTAATGGTTTCCCCTCGCCTTGGTTCTTTTAGTTGATTCTCTTGCGTTGTTTTCGATGATTATTTAAATCGCTAATAAAATGTTCTAGTCTCTGTTACTCGGTCTCTCTTTTGCCTTTTGTGTTACCACCAACTTTTGAGATCTTCTTCTCAAACCCAGAGGGAAAGAACTCACTATAAGACCTTCTGAGCCTAGTGAAACGTTACAAAATTGGTAGCAGTCGCGTGGTTTCGGCCACTTTGTGACTTTTTCTGGATTTCCCCTGAGTTTGAGAAGACGTGACCATGCGGTTTTGAGCCGGGTAACAGTGGCCTAAAAAGTCGTTAAAATTCCTCCCGCGTTTATTCTCAAGTCCTAGTTTCAAGTTTCTGGTCAAAGTTTTATCGTTTCAAGTGAATCCGAAAACCGCGAGTGGGACGACCGCGTGTCTCGTAAATTGGTAAGAATTTCGAGATAGAAATTAAGTCCTTGTGTGCAATGGTCTTGGAGCCACCTGTGGATCGGAGCAGCGACGGCGATCGTCAGTGGTGAGCAGCGCGGGGCGAGCTTCACCTCTCGTCTTTTGGACGAGAGGGAGAGAGAAAGAGAAGTATTTGTATTTGGGTATTTGATTTAAATGTGTTCCATTTTTATTTTGTGCTGTTTTAGCATGGAGTGGGCTTAACCCAAGTTTAACTCGAGAAATTCAAAAGAGACCTAACCTCAATCTGATTAGAGATTCACTTTGTTTTAGTAATCGGATTAGCGATTCAAATTGTGTCTTTTTGTTTGCGCAAAATGTTTCAATGTTGTCCTTTTGTTTCAGTTCTAAGTGTTCGAGTTTAATTTCCTGATTTGTTCGATTCTTATAACCTGTTTGATTTGTATTCCTGCGACTTTTTCCCTGTTTGACTTCATGTGTCTAAGGAAGTGACCAGGACCAGGATTTTTGGGTATCGTTAAGTGTTTTCTTTTTTCTATTTCATGACTTTGCCCAGATTACCATTATGACTGTTCATTTGCTCGACTCTCCGACAGTTCCTATTCAGCCAGTTTTTGACTCTCTTCCGACGATCTCTTATTAGATTTTGATTTACCAAGTGTCAATGCTGCCGCACTTATATTTTTTAGGTGACAGCAATTTTGTGCGCTTGTTGAAATCGCAATGTTTCAAAAGATCTTTCTTAAGTTACTCAGTGACAAATTTGGCTGTGACGGGGTGTTCAGTCCCCGCGGCGTTAACCAACTTGGAGTTATTCTTAAACAATAATCGTGAAAGTATTCCGAAGTTATCAGTACTGTTTATCCTGATAGGCACCAACGATTTGCGCTTGAGGGGAGATTTTGATGTTGCATCGTTTAGACGATTGGTTGCCATTACGAGGAAAATATTTGGGAGAGTGATTCTCTGTAAAGTGCCACAAATTCCAGCTAAACCTGAATTAATTTCTCAAATCAGTTCGGTGAATAAAAAAAATGAATGCTTTCCATTCAGCTTCAAAAGTAACTGTGGTGGACACTTATACTTCATTTCTTACTGGCTTTCCGGGAGAGTTTTTTCATACGTATTATCGCCTAGTATATAGAAAAAGAAAGGATCTAGTCCACTTCAATTCTACTGGCCATGGTGTATTAGTTCAGTTATTTAAAGAATCTTTGCAAGTTTAAGCCTTGTATTTTCCTTCTGATTGCAATCTCCAGCCTAAGCAGTTTGCTTTTCGTTTCCTTTACTCAAATGCATTGATTTTAAAAAAAAAAAAAAAAAAAAAAAAAAAAAAAAAAAAAAAAAATAATGGTACATAGAGTTATCCCTTGTCTAATCCTTAAGGATCAAATTATTTTTGAGTTGGCGATGCGGGGATTGGACGCCGCGGAGAGGACAGATGTTAGATCGTTGCGGACGGCTCTCTCTCTCAGGCATTGGAACTTAGGACCCCTATTCTCCCACATTGTGTGAACAATTATGATCCCCAATCAGAATTAGATTATAGCAAAAGATTGTTAGAAACATTAAAAGGGCGCGTTAATAAATATAAAGAGGATAGCGCATATGGGCGAACCAAACAAACTACAGCCCAGTTGAAACATATAGCGAATCGTGCTAGTAATCAAGTTGATTTTGCTGAGGACGGGCAGTTCTTGGAGGAGTTTGAGGGACTGGTTGATGAGATATAGATGGTTCTCAATGATTTTGAACAATATTTACATTCGGATCCGGATCCAACTATTGAGCCTATTGTTATTGTTGAAACTATAGCACAGAGTAGTGAGACAGAGCCACCAACTTCTGTTAATCAACCGGTGTCAGCAATTAGTCAAACTGTCCAATCCGAGTTAAGTGATATCTTTTCTGGATTCCACCTCGATCAGACCTCACATGCAACCCCTCCGGGAGTTCCCCGTCATCAGTCAACTCAAATTGAAGGTATTACCCAAGCGAAGGCCTTAGTCTTGTTACCTCAACAACTGCGTTCTATACAAGAGGGTGTTTAGGTTTCTAATAACCAACCTCAAACTAAAATTTTGAATCAGGTCCACTGCTCCTAGTCAGCGTTCTATACAACCAATGAGAGCCCCGGAAAATAATTTTGCAACCCAAAATACCTTTGTATCTCAAAGTGCCTTTGCAGCTCCTTTGCCTTGGAGAGGGTTACCCCAAGTAGTGCCGCCGACCGGGAGTGGGTCATCACCATTTGATATCTCTACTCCTGACCTATTCCTGCGGAGCCGGCGCGGATTCAGGTTGGAGAGCATCGGCTATACGGAAAAGTTCTCTAACTCCACGTCAAGCGTATTTTGAGGGGAATCCCAGAGACCGATGGGTTGAACGCCCATGTATTGTTAAAATTCTTGCGAGTCATGTTTCAGCTTAGAGCGAGGCAGGGCATGACAGATAGATTTCTTTTCGAATTGGTCTTACCCCATACCACCGGTCTCTTGGAGTCCCAACTTAATCAAGCGCTCGAAAATAATTATGATTTCGATTTATTCCACGGCCAGGTGCTCTTCAGCCTGGTGCCGCCCCGTCTTCTGGAAAGGTTGTGGGATACTTATTTCAACAGATTGCACAGAATCAACGAACCCCTAGCTACATTTATTTCGGAAGTGAAATGGGGGGCTAAAATTTTAAGGTTGGATAGAGGGGAAGCAAGTATTGTTGACACCATTCTGTCAAACATCACGCCGGAGGATAGGGTGCGAATTTGGTACGACAGTAAACCCAGAACTTATCGGGATCTTGATACAGCTTGTTTGACTGCCCAAAACCTGCGCTTGGCTGATATGTAGAGTCAACAGATGAGCCTCAGAGCAGCCAAGGAACCGCCACCTGGCCGAGGGCCCAGAGGCGGGTATTCAGGTGCAAATGTCAACACTCTGCCGACTCTGGACGCTCCGCCGGTTGACCTTTCAATGGGTAAGCCTTTGTCTCGTCAGCCCTCTACCAGTTTTGCCAGCTCTGGGTTTGGAGAGCCCTACCATTATGATTATTCACACAGTCAACATAAGTCTGTCAACAACATGGTACCCTGCCCTCCGCGTGCGTGTTATTCTTGTGGATCTCTCGAACACATCAAAAGAGATTGTCCTAATCTTAAAGGACGAGATGCACGTCAAAAAACCAGTGAGGCCTGTAGAGCGCGTCCAGGTCGCTCCACCCCTGCCATTTTGTCAAAACTTTGGGTCTAATATTGAAAAAGTAACTTCATCGGCACATCCTGCTTTACCTTACGTGCCAGTTGAATTTGATAAGTTACGTATCACAGCCCTACTCGATACAGGAGGGGCCCCCAGTTTAATTGCTGCCCGTATTCTTTCTAAATTGAAAAAACGTTTCGTTGTTCGAGAGACCCCATGCCATGTGGTTCTAGGAACCGCTATGCAAGGTCAGGAAATGATTATAAGCAAAACAGTGCATGTTCAAATATCTATAGGGGGTTTCTCCTGGTATCACCCACTCCTGGAACCCACTCCCACTGAACTTAGAGAGGATTTAATTTTAGGTCTAGATTTCATGACTCGGGTCGGCCTTGTCTCCGATGCTGGGGATCGTTGGATATCATTCAAGTTTAAACGGAGTGTGCAAAACCCACTTGTTCCCTTTTCGGAATTGCAAGCCCAAAGTAAAACAGAATTTCTGGATTTACTCCTACAAAATAATGCCCAGGCGCAAAGTAATTCCCCTGCTTTATCACATTTGTCAGCCGAGGAAACGGCAAAAGTCAGTCAAATTCTTGAAAAGTATCCAACGGTCCTCACCACGAAGTTGGGTCTGACTACTGTCCTAGAGTATGAAATCGAGTTGTCGGATCAGACCTTGGTCCCCATTCCTCCTTACCCACTCGCTCCTCCAAAAATGCAGGTCTGCAGGGAGTTGGTTGGGAAGCTTCTGACTGACGATGTCATCGAGTATTCGACTTCAAGTTACTCGTTACCTTGTTTCCCAGTGCCAAAACAAAATGGAAAGCACCGACTAGTGGTCGATTACCGGCGACTAAATCAGAAAGTTGCTTTCGAATCAATTCCCGTGCCAGACCTGAAAACTGCGTTCTCCTTTTTCGGTGATGCCAAGTATTTGGTTGTTTTAGATTTAAACCAGGCTTATCATCAGATTGGATTAACGCGGCGTTCACGCAAGTACACTGCGTTTTGCACACCATGGAACTTATATCAATATAAAAGGGTTCCCTTCGGAATTAGTGTTGGGGGCTGCGCCTGCGTCCTCACCAGATTGGTGGAGCGAATTTTTCATGATTTGAAGTTCAAAAATAGGATGAGTTTCTTAGACGATCTTGTACTTTTCCATGAAACCTTAGAGGGAGTTATCGAGTTGATTGATACAGTGTTGGCTCGATTATGGGACGCAGGTTTAACAGTGGACCCCGAAAAATTGCAAATAGCGGTCCAAGAAATCATTTATCTGGGCCACAAAGTGTCATACCGTTCAGTCCGTATCGATCCAACTCGAACCAAAGCAATCCGGGAATTCCCATCACCAACTTCTCCCAAGGCTATTGCCCGTTTCATTGGGATGGCTGGTTTCTATGCCAAATTTATCTCTAAGTTTGCTGATTATGCTGCACCCTTAAACCAACTTCGTCGCAAGAACATCCCGTTTGTTTGGACTTCAGATCATGAAAAGGCATTCCGCTGCTTAAAAGAAGCAGTCTCTTCACCCCCAATATTAAGAATTCCTGATTTTAGTAAACCATTTGTCCTCCAAACGGACGCCAGTTCCAAAGCTATAAGTGGTTTACTGCTGTAGGAGGAGGAGGAGGGGGTGAGGATGCCTGTAAGTTATTAATCCCGCAAACTTTCACCAGCTGAGTGCAAATACACTACGTATGAACTTGAATGTTTGGCCGCCATCCTATCAATGGAAATCTTTAAAGCTTTCCTCGAACATAGAGAGTTCTTTTTCGAAACCGATAATATGGCCCTTAGTTGGTTATTATCTCACCTCCGTCAACAAGGCCGCATCGGACGATGGGTCTTGCGAGTTTCAAGTTTTAAATACAGGGTGTAACAGATGTATCCCCCTTCCCTGTCTAACTTTTGAACGAGTTGAGATAAATTGTTGCGGTTTGGACCATTCTTCATACTTTTAGTTGAACTTAATATTTTTGGGGGTCAAAACCCCCCACCCCCCTCTAGGGGGCCCCCCAGGGGGCTATCTCAAAAATTTCAAATGGCAACCCCTATCTTGTGATACATCGTTTGAAAGGGCGTAAAATTCTAAGACTTTTGGCGCAAACCAAAGGTCGATATCGTTTTTCGTTTTCGATATATCGAAAGTCAAAGTTCGACTTTGACCCATTTTCAAAAAATCAGAACTCCCATTTAAAAAGTGGGAATTTAAAAAACTAGGGGTCTAAAATACTCTAAAAAATAAGTACTTTTTAGAAAAAAATACGGTTCTGCCATAAATTTGGTCAAAATTTGATTTTAGAGCCCCCCAACAGTTGTCAAAAAAATTGCCCCTCAAGGGGTCTATCTCGGAAATTCCGAGGCACGACCCCTATCGAGTGATACATTACTCAAAAGAACGCATTAAACGGAGCATTTTGGCGCAAACCGCAGGTCGATATCGTTTTTAGTTTTCGATATATCGAAATTTGACAATGGGTGAAAACTCAACTTCGCCATTCGATATATCGATAACTAAAAACGATATGGACCTGCGGTTTGCGCCAAAATGCTCCGTTTAATGCGCTCTTTTGAGTAATGTATCACTCGATAGGGGTCGTGCCTCGGAATTTCTGAGATAGACCCCTTGAGGGGCAATTTTTTTGACAACTGTTGGGGGGCTCTAAAATCAAATTTTGACCAAATTTATGGCAGAACCGTATTTTTTTCTAAAAAGTACTTATTTTTTAGAGTATTTTAGACCCCTAGTTTTTTAAATTCCCACTTTTTAAATGGGAGTTCTGATTTTTTGAAAATGGGTCAAAGTCGAACTTTGACTTTCGATATATCGAAAACGAAAAACGATATCGACCTTTGGTTTGCGCCAAAAGTCTTAGAATTTTACGCCCTTTCAAACGATGTATCACAAGATAGGGGTTGCCATTTGAAATTTTTGAGATAGCCCCCTGGGGGCCCCCTAAGGGGGGTGGGGGGTTTTGACCCCCAAAAAAATTAAGTTCAACTAAAATTATGAAGAATGGTCCAAATCGCAACAATTTATCTCAACTCGTTCAAAAGTTAGACAGAGGGGGGGGGGGAGATACATCTGTTACACCCTGTATAAAGCCAGCCATATTCGAGGAACTAAAAACATTACAGCGGACGGTTTATCCCGAATGTTCGAGGAAGAGCCTGATAAAGAACAACCTACAGTTAACACGGTGACAGCTAAATTAGCCAATTTCCCTTTAGCATTCATTGATTTGACGGACCATCAAAGTCAGGATCCTCAGTTGGCGGAGATTCGGGAAAAATTGGACCGGGGCGAGGTCGTAAAGGGGTATCAAATGCATCGTGGTGTGTTAACCTTCAAGTCGCCGAAAGGTGCATTCAGAATAGTGGTGCCCGCACATCTCATCCCGATGGTATTCCAGTTTTACCACTGTTCATTAGCTGGTGGCCATTTGGGGAGGTATAAAACAATTCACCGAATCCAGCAACTGTTCACTTATAAGGGGTTAGTGGCCGATGTGGCAGGGCGAGTTAAGTCATGCACTACATGCGCCATGAGTAAACCAGCACAAAACCAACGTCATGGCCTCCTTTCGAGTGACGTGGCAGAGGCTCCAATGGAAAAACTTTTTGTTGACTACGTCGGACCTCTGGTGCGTACTCGATCGGGGGACCAGTACATTCTAACGGTTGTTGACGCATTTAGTAAGTATACCTGGCTCAGCCCTGTTAGATCTGCCACTAGCGATGTTGCGATCCGCACCTTACAAAGGATTTTTCAGTGTTTTTCCCTGCCCAAAATTATGGTCACCGACAACGGCAAGCATTTCACGTCTGGCAAAATTGAGCGCTGGTTATTCAATCTGGGAATTAAGCATGTCACGACAACTCCATACTATCCCAATCCATCCCACGCCGAAAGGGCTAACCGTAATTTAAAGAACGCATTAATTGCATATCATGCCGACTCCCAAAATCGTTGGGATGAGAGTTTGGAATGGCTACAAGCTAGAACAGGCGCTCAACTTCGCCAGACATGAAACGCATAAGGAAACTCCACATTCGTTAATGTTCACTTACACTCCGACCAAACCCTCTCGCTTTGCAATGGCAAATTTCTGATCTTTTACCCGATAAAACCCACCGGGAAGACATTAAAGATCGTTGGGAGCGAGCAAAGAAAAATTTGGCGCATGCTCACGCTCAAATACGGGAAAGGTATAATGCCCAGCGGAAAGATTTCAAACTACGTTAAGAATTTATTTATGTGGGCAATGCCATGGATGGTCGATTCCTGGCTAGAGAGGGGGGAATAAATTGGTTAGTTATTAAATTAACGATTAATATTACCATCCTACACGAGTGGAAAATTTCTAAAAAAAAATATTTCCTTTCATTACCAACTCTTTATCTTCTCAACAATCGAACTTGAGAATGTTTTGTCTTAGATTTTCGTTATATTTAATTGATTTTCTACTTATTTAATCTTGGCGACCGTCACCACCGGTTGCCGCCTTCCATTTCCATGAGGTGGTGTTTCTCTGGATTTGGGAGTTTTCTCTTCATTACCAATTTATGACCTTTTTTTATTTCAAACGAAAACACGGCAATGTTTTCGTTGTTCCCGGTTCTTTGCCGAGTTCCGGGAGCGATTGGATCTGTTTTTTACTTAACAGTGCCTTTTCCACTGCTGACGGCAAAAGTGGAGGAAAAAGTTGTCAGTACAACCTAACTACGACCTTGTTTATCTTTGGAAATATTCTTAACTTTTCCTTCCTCATGTGAACTTATTTTCCTTGTGAATTTACAAACCATTTTTGGTCTCCCTTTCGACCGGGGACCGATCGTTCATGTCATCGCCCAAGATAGTTGTTCCCCATTATTCGAATTTTATTTATTGATTGAGTGATTGATCAAAATTGTTAGTTGTCCTGCATAAGTGGGAAGGAAACAAGTAAAAATTGTAGCAAAAAAAATTCAAGGAAGTTGAGGAAGACTAACTCCCACTAGTGAAGCGGCACGTGCGGTGTCTAGCCGTGTTTAAGCATCGGGAGAAATCTTTCTTGTAATGTTCCCATTTGTGTAGTGGACGGGTTTGTGAAGTGCTATCTCCGGCATTGAAGGATGGTGAAGCACCCAAATAAACGACCCAGTAATGGGGTTTCTTTTGTTTCACTATGTGAAGGATTTGATTTGGCGATGTACGAGGGGCGTTCAACTTATAAGTTTCCCTATTTTTTATCTCTATCTTTGTTGGTGCTAGAAAAAGTTTATTTATACGGTTAAATCCGCCAAATCCTCAGCTTTTCAACGGTATTTTTGTTTTTGAAATTCTAGCAATTTTTGTAGGAGAAAAAGCTACATTTCTACACCCGTGTCGAAAAAGTCCCCCGCCATTTTTTTCAGCAAAAAGTATTCGCCTGTTTTGAACAATAGCATTCGTCTGATTAGCGACGAAAATGAGCCGTTATCGCTCCATACCTGTTGCTGCGCTCAATTTTTGTCGAGAAATCATATCTAAGATGATCATGAGATGCATTATAATAACATATATTGTCGGCAAAAGTATCGCACGTAAAGTTCCAGTCAGATGACCACCTGAAGGATACCGTGATGAATTTTTTCAAGTCCTTAGATCGAGAGTTTTTCGCCCAAGGTATTGAAAAGCTGGTTCATCGCTGTGAAAAATGCATCAATCTGGAAGGAAATTATGTGGAAAAGTCGTAAAAATGGAATACTTCAAAAATAAAATGTATCTTTTATTTTAAAGTTTTGCGTTCTTCATTCCAAGTGTCAAAGTTAGTTTTTACTTCCCAACTCAGAAGTTGGCGGGGACTTTTTCGACACGGGTGTAGAAATATAGCTATTTCTCCTACAAAAATTGCTCGAATTTCAAAAACAAAAATACCGTTGGAAAGCTGAGGATTTGGCGGATTTAATCGTATAAATGAAATTTTTCTAGCACTAACAAGGCCAGAGATAAAAAATAGGGAAACTTATAAGTTGAACGCCCCTCGTAAGTTCGTTGTTTTATTTTCTTTTTTTTTACATTGTTGTCAAGTGAAAAGCGTTAGCTGGGGTTAGCTAAGCTGTGTTATAAGTCCATACGGGACTAAAAGTAATTGCAAATTGTTAATTGTAATTGTAAATTACTGGGATACTTGTCTTTGTGTGTGTGTGTCTCTCTCTCTCTCCCTCTCTCTCTCTCTCTCTCTCTCTCTCTCTCTCTCTCTCTCTCTCTCTCTCTCTCTCGGGCCAATGTTTACAGAAAGACGGGAGGGTTATGTTCTAGGCCAAGGGTGGCCTCAATTAGCGGTTTGTTGTATATAGAATTAATTGTAAACAGGAAGACGTTTTGTAAGTTTATTAAAAAGAAAACAAAAACGAAAAAAAAAGAAAAAAAAGAAGAAAAACAAAAAGAAGAAAACAAAGAAGAAGAAAAAAAATAAAAAAAGATAAAAAAAGATTATGTTTGTAAATACTGAAGAAAGAAAAGGCGAAGAATTAATCAAAAGAAAGAACGACCAAAAAGTTTGTAAATTGTTCATCTGTGATATATATTTTATAATTTTGTAAATTGACCGGCGTGAGGTCTTCGCCTTGTTTTTTTTTATTTGTCAATGTAGTTCGTGTTTCGTATGTATGTGATTAATTGTGTTCTCTTCTAAAGTGTATTTTCAGGCAACATCTCAACATAGATTTTAAGTACGTTTTACATTTGTACTTTTTCCTCTTCTCTGAACCAAGGTCTAGGGCTGAATTTTTGTAATTCCTTCGTTCCCCTCTTGCCATACTTTTACATCTTTTTTTTTTACATCTGAACCTTGCGCAACTCTAACATGTTGGATCTTGCTGAAGAAAAAACCTTTGAAATTTCCGAAAGAATTTGTTTAAAATTAGAATTTGAATTTGATTTGTTTTGAAGTGCCTCTTAAGTAATTCAATTACGCTTTTTTAATTTGACCGTAAAGGATGTGATTCTGGAAATTAATTGGTTTCATTCGCCTTTGCACCTTTAATTTGACCACAATGGTTGTTATTTTGCCATGACTTTTGTTATTATTTCTCTATCTTTATTTACTACCACTTTTTATGTTCCTGTAAAGGGGTGTCTCCACCTGCGAATTCAAAAGCGCGAATAAACTGATTCAGCCAATGAGCTTCTTCGTTGTCGATACATCGGACTCGACCTATCAACTTCAAGGCAGCTCATTGGCTCAATCAGTTTATTCGCGCTTTTACATTCACAGGTGGAGACACCCCTTAAGTACCGGAGGAGTCTGGTCATGTCCAAGGGTTGTAGGATAAAGTCGTGATTTTCCTTTTTTGATAACTTACTTTCTTTAGTCGCTAGATGACGTACAACGTTTAGTTTGTTTATGGCCCGGAGGTTTAACGGGCGTAAAAGTTCCTCTAGTGTAGTCGATTTAATTTACTGTTGGTCATATATGAATTAAAGAAAAACAATTACAATTGCAGAGATTGCAAATTGCTAAGATTACGGTGTAAATATATGTTTATTTCTGAGCGTAAATTGTAAACGTTTTGTCCAGATTCCGTTAACATGTATTAATATGTCAAATCTTATTGACTTCAAAATTTTCTTTTTTGGTGCTGAGGCCCAGTTTAAAGGGGGGGGGGGTGTACTGTACCTGTCACGGTACATTTGCGCTTACCGCCGCGCCGAGGGCCGCCCTGCGGAGAGGAGAGTGGGGGTAACCGAACAGCGTAAGAACTGTCGCCCGTGGCAGCCATCGCTCCTTTAAGTTTCGTCTCGTCCGTGTTCGCCGATGGTCGCCTGCCGTCACTGCTCCGATCCCAGGTTTTATTTAAAATGAAAATTCTTATATTATCTTGATTTCGTCTTTGATTTTACTTTCTTAATGGTTTCCCCTCGCCTTGGTTCTTTTAGTTGATTCTCTTGCGTTGTTTTCGTTGATTATTTAAATCGCTAATAAAATGTTCTAGTCTCTGTTACTCGGTCTCTCTTTTGCCTTTTGTGTTCCCACCAACTTTTGAGATCTTCTTCTCAAACCCAGGGGGAAAGAACTCACTATAAGACCTTCTGAGCCTAGTGAAACGTGAAGGGGTTCGATGTGAACTCCTCAAAATTAATGGGTTTTTCTGGACAAGCTCCGGGCTTGTCCAGAGGGGGCAAGCCCGAAGCTAGTCCCAAAGGTCCCAAAGGGGCTTGACACAATTAACACATCGTAATTAAAATACTAACGCCTTACCCCATGATAATGGGGGGAGGTCGTGGAACTCACATTGTTGAAGAAGAGGAACACTCGCGAATAACCAAGTAGCTTAGGCTATAGGTTTCCTAGAGGGACCTTGGCGGGTAGCGTCACTGGTCCCGTCACCAACCCCGTCCACTATAGTCAAACCCACTTTGGCTCGGTATCGATACTATGGTGCCAATACTAAGGTAAGTGGAAAGTGGAGTCGACATGTATTTTGCAAAACATTCAGGCCACAGTAAAGATAAGGATGATAAAAGATGTGTGGTGGCTAAAAGTGGAAAGAGGGTAAATTATTTGAGCAAAAATTAAAGTTTTTGTAAATCTGATGTAGTATCACTTACGCTAACTGACATGCAGCAACAACCTACTGGCGATGGTATTGAAACCGGTTTGGTATCGATACTGCCTATAGTATTGAGTACCCAGTATCGATACTTTGGTAACCATCGATACTTTGGTACCTATCGATACTTTGTAATTATCGATACTGAAGTATCGAAAACCATATCTACAACTATCCTGCAAAAAAAAGAACCCCTATTACTTGCAATACAGCCCATAGGACCATTTAAAAAAAAAATTTGGAGCGTGTGAACCAAAAAATTTAATAAGGAAAAAGTGAGGAATTAATCTTAAGACTTTGGGTCAATCATTGATGGCTGAATTAATTTAGATGAAACTTTTTATATCACTAAAATATTTGTCTCATACAGTCACCAGAAACAACCATTAAGACCGTTTTAAGGGGTAATGTAGTTGGGATCGAGCACATTGGATTCATTTTTGAATAATAGTCCGAGTCGAAGTTGGACCATCGATAAAATGGAGATGAAACACTATATCGACCTCCAGATTGCGCCAACATCTTTTGAACGGTGCATGCATCACTAGATAACGGTTGCCTTTTGAAATTTTTGAGATAGCCTCCTTGGGGAACCCCAAAGCCATTCCGATCATACTTGCTTGATCGCAAATAATGTCTGCGTGAAAGTTATGTGAATGAGTGATTTCAATAAATGTGATATCGACAAATTTACATAGATTTTTATCTATTTTTGTCAAGGAGCATTGCCTGGCGTAAGCAGCGGCGTACATGAGGGGAGGGGGGGATCAAGGGCTTGAGCCCTCTTTAAACAACTAATTTTTCGGGTTGAGGGGGAAGAAATTTGGAGTCAACCCACTTACGCTAGCTACTGCCTATATGCCCAAATTTACTGTACAAAAAAAAAAAAAACAAGCAGCCAGCAGATTTTGTATCACAGTCTAGCGATACAAAGATAACATGCAGTCAATCAGTGTAAGCAGCTTTGACTGCGTTGTTATTCTTACAAGGATATACAAGTGGTTTTACAATACCGCTTTTCATTAAGTTTCATAGCATATAGGTTGTCAATTAAAAAAGGAGGTAGGCCAAATATCTCGAGAACGGCTCCGGATTTTAAAAAACACTGAAACACGTGTTCAATTAGCTTGAAAGGGGCATCTTTATAGGGGGTTTCCGATTTCGGGGCCATCTCTGAGGGGGTCCGCAAGGCGGGTACCACGACCCTAAATTCAATACTTCAAACGAGGACCCCCATATTTTATTTATTAATCAAAGAGAGGGTGAAATTATCAGACTTTCGGTGCGAATCGAAGTTCAATATCGTTTTTCGTTTTTGATACACATGGAAGGTCAAAGTTCGATTTGGACCCATTTTCAAAAAATCATTACTCCTCTTTGAAGAGTCGGAATTTAAAAATCAAGGACACAAAAATACTCTAAAAAGTAAGCCCTTTTTAGGTAAAAATTCAATTATAACAAACATTTAGTCAAATTTTGGTTTTGAAGCTCCCACAACTTTTAGACGTTTTTGGCCCCCAAGGACGGCCATCTGAAAAATTCCGAGATACGAACCCTATTGAGTGATACGTTAATCGAAAAGGCGTAACAAACTGAGCATTTCGGCGCAAACCGGAGTTCGATATCGTTTTTCAAAATCGAGATATCGCAATCTGTAAAGTGACATTCCATATCTCAAATGAAAAAACGATATCCACCTCCGGTTTGCGCCGAAATGCTCAGTTTGTTACGTTTTTCCGATTGACATGTAGCACTCAATAGGGATCGTAACTCGGAATTTTTCAGATGGCCCTCCTTGGGGGTCAAAAACGTCTAAAAGTTTTGGGAGCTTCAAAACCAAAATTTGACTAAATGTTTGTTATAATTGAATTTTTACCTAAAAAGGACTTACTTTTTAGAGTATTTTTGTGTCCTTGATTTTTAAATTCCGACTCTTCAAAGAGGAGTAATGATTTTGTGAAACCTTCGATGAATCAAAAACGAAAAACGATATTGAACTTCAATTCGCACCGAAAGTCTGACAATTTCACCCTCTGTTTGATTAATAAATAAAAGATGGGGGTCCTTGTTTAAAGTATTGAAGTTACGGAGGTGGGAGCCCCTTGCGGACCCCCCCCCGAGAGAGAGCCCCCAAATCGGCGACCCCCTAAAAAGATGTCCAGCTCAAAATAATTTAACACGTGTTTCAGCGTTTTTCAAAATCCGGAGCCGTTCTCGAGATATTCGGCCTGGCTCCTTTTTTACTTGACACCCTGTATACATGGTGATCCAGAGCACCTGTACCAGGCATTTTTCTTGAGAATGGCAGATTGAAATGTTTCGAATCATGGAAGTCGGATAGGGAATCGACCCTAAATTTTTCATTTTTCATGTAATCGATAGCTTCCAATAGTCCTTTGGGGCTTATTTGAAGAGGGGGGGGGGGACTCAATCACATTTATCTCTAGTTTTTTTTTAAAAAAAAAAAAAGCTTTTAAAATTATGAGAAAAGCTCGTGTTCTTGAAGTTGAGGCAATTTCCAACATTTTTGCTCCCATGGACATTTACCGAAAGACTTCAATTTTTTGAGTTATGGCTGATTTTTGGAAAAAATTTGAATGGCTTTTGTGGCCACCCTGTTGAGAATTCTTCAAATACATAACAGATTCTGATCAAATGGATGGAACCATTTTGATTGATGTGCCACTAGTTTCGTACCTTAAAGTGAAAAAATTAGGTATATTTCGGAAAATTAAAATTTTGGGCAGTCAATGTCTCAGACGATGGAATCGGTCCGATTCTGCCATTAAAGTCCCAAAATTTTGATTTGAAAAAATACACCTTCTTTCTTCTCCTCAAGGTACGTAACATGTTGCACATCGATCGGAAGGTTTCGATATATTTTTTCAGAATCTGTCAAGATTTTTGAGAAATTCTCAACTGGGTGACCACAGGGGTTGATTCAAAAATCTTCCAAGTCCCCATAACTAAAAAAATCTGGGTGTTTTGGTAAATTTCTATGGGAGTAAAAATGTTGGCGATTGCCTCTGCTATGAGGATATGAACTTATCTCGTACTTTAGAAGCTGCTTTTTTGCAAAAAACTTGATAAATGTGTGTGAGCTTCTTCTAATATGAACGAGGAGCTGTTGAGGGCTTTTGAAAATATCAAAAATGAAAAAATTTGTGTCAATTCCGTAACCGATTTTGGTTTCAAAACATTTTTAATCAGCCGTTCTCGAGAAAAATGCTCTGTGCTGATTCCTTTTATCTATAGATATCATCCCTGCATTATTTTCTGCACAATTTCATTGGGTATGCAGAGTAAGTGAGAGCGGTGGAGTGAGAATTTCTTTTCTATGTGAAACTTCTGAGCGCTAGTGTTTTTGTTCATTTTCTTTTTGAATTTCTATTAATTTCATGTCTCAAATTATTTTGGATAAATTTATTTCACCAAAACTATCAGTAAACCTCAAGTAAACTCGTGGCGGCCAAGATCCAAAAATTTCTCCAAACCTCTCCCTTTTACTACCTTCCTCTTTCCTACCTCGATCCCCTCTCTTTAAATACTTTTCTTTCAAAATCTGTTATTTTAACCTTATCTGAGAGATGCATGATTGTGCATGAGATCTCTCAGATTCAACTTACAAACTAGCTGATATCAAAGCAACCAAGTCTCCTCCCCTCCCTTCTTCCCACCCCTTCTACTCCTGTGTTTCTTCTAGCCCCCTACCCCTTCAGATTTCAGCCTGAGATTTTATCTGATCTTCATTATTCCGAATAATTATTACAATCTGTTGGCTACGCTCAACGCAAACCATTGTATAAATCATAAATTACAGGCGCATGAAAGTGCAAAAGATTTAATGCCCAAAGGCGCTGATATCCAAAGGACCAAGTCTAATTTTTTGTACCTACCGCACTTTTCTTCTGCTTCCCCTTCTACTTCATCCTCTCGCTTTAGTTCACCCACCAAAAAGAAAAACAAATTAAAAAAAAGTCAGAAAAACAACTTGGCGTTGAAATTAAAGGGACAGTATTTGAAATTCAGCAGGCATGGAGTTTAAAGAGTTTAAAACGTTTCCGGTACCCTGAATGGAACAAGGATCAGTATTGCGTGATTTTAAAAATGAAAAATCGGCGCTCCGCGCCGATTTTTGGGGGCTCTGCCCCCGAACCCCCGCACCTGCGCTACGCGCAGGCGTTATCGGCGCTTCGCGCCGTTTTGACCTATGGGCACATTCTGTTGCGGGGTCCGCACGCGACTTTCTCACTCCATGGTGCCAATAATTTGCAGTATATATTAATTGATTACGTACAGTTTCATATTATCGTGGTCTGGCTCTATCTAGGTATCGATAGATATCGCCGGACGAGAATCGATCGATTTCATTGTAAGCAACAGTTAAGATCGACAGCTATCAAAACTGATCGATTGCCAAACATTCAAATGCTGCAAACGAATTCGCCATAATCGATAGTCGTGAGGCTGTTCGATCTAATCGATCATCCGGCGAAAAACTTTTTTTTCCATTTTTTTTTTTTTTTTTTTTTTTTTTTTTTTTTTTTTTTTTTTCATTCTAATTATTACTTCGATTTTATGAGCGATTTTTACTGCCAACTACTCTCTACGGAATCTACAGCGTTTTAATTGACTCCTCAGAAAGGGCTAGACTTTTTTATGTTTAGGTCGTCTTCGATCCAGAGATTACTAAGCCTAAGAGATATGGCACTTCCTATCTCCGCCGCCGCGCCGTTTTGAAGAACGGTTGCCGTTGGCCGGGTTCCGTAAAAAACGCCTGCAGAATGGCCGTGATGCAACGTGCAATACGCTGGAGACCGTAAACATTGTTGTTATTCATGTTGTTGGAAATGAGGTTAGATCCTCTGCAGCATCTAAATGTTTGTCATCTAATGACAGATGGGATGATTATTAATTAATAAAGTGTCTTAGATTTTCAGATTCACGTTCAAAATATACTCAGATCTCATTAAACTTCATCGCTTCTGGTCAGCTTGTTTTCTTCAGTGTAGTCAGATATTTTAATCAATCCTTCTTTATTGCTCATCCCAGTTTGGATTTCGTGAGTACCTATGCCTCCATGGTCAAGTTACATTTTGAACCAAAGACTTCTAATACTATCTAGACTGGACATAACGCCTGCCCATTGAAGACGATCGGTATGCAACCACGATTACAGTATGTGCTAAGATTTTCGGAAATACATTGATTTAAATGGGAAAATGACTTTTTTGAAAAATTAATTAAAAATACTAAAAAAAAATATTTTCCCATAAAACTTGGTACCATTTGAAAGCTCATGATATGCAGATTTCGGTTCGGGCCGGTTTTCATACCATTTTTTCAATCGTTAACATTCTACAGAGGCTCAAAGTTAGGTCAATTTTCCTCGATTCTACGGGGTGTTCCACCGTTTCGGTACCCCGCTGAGACAACCTACATAGCTGTATATACTCAATTTTACGTAATCTATGTTTCGATCAAAGTTATAATTATTGTGTATCTCAATAATTTATCGCATAAATTTCATTTTTTTGAGCTGTAACCATTCAAAAAATATGGAAACAGCTTTACTTCACAAAGATGCAGGGGCTAATCTACGTTTTTTATACGGGGGGCAATTTTTTTTTCTTGACCGCCCTCTGCTGTAATGGTAAATCGATTAAAAGTGATGACATTTTTGTCGAGTTCTCCCTCCTTTT
Source organism: Trialeurodes vaporariorum (assembly GCA_011764245.1). Lineage (NCBI taxonomy): Eukaryota > Metazoa > Arthropoda > Insecta > Hemiptera > Aleyrodidae > Trialeurodes > Trialeurodes vaporariorum. Next base: position 34,508,402 of record VMOF01000111.1, read on the forward strand.
GTTTCCCCTTCGAAGTGCTCCCCTCCGCTAGCATTAGATCTAACCTTGCGAAGACAGAAACAGCATCGTCTAGCAAGAGAAAATTAGATTTATGAGGTCTATGTATTATGACTATGACCATCCTTTTCGTACCTCCTTGTCAGTTGTCACTGGTTATTTCGCGCTTCATAAACGCCGTGCGAACTGTAAAGTGTTCCAAAGAACGCATTCACTAGCGATGCCGTTTTGTGGCATCGCCAAGTCAGAGGTTCTTACGTGGCATGTCGAGTCTCGAGGAGTTTCATGGTTACACCCCTCAAGATAAAAGTTTTAATAAAATGGACTCGCCGCGCCTGCGCTTCGCGAGTGCGAGGCAACACAACAACAGTCAAAACCTGAGGCAGGCGGAGAGGCAGGCAGATCTCATACTTGTTTACATTCGGTTCGTTCGTTGTTGAGATTGAGAATAATAGGTTATACTTCTTGTGCTTATTAAAATGTTACCGATAGTTTTGTTGTAGTGTCTGTGATTACTTCTCATTGATCAATGTCCGCTGAAACTTCCGACACCGTTCCCTCCCGAATAATCGATTTTCTTAGTGTTAATTTAAGTGTATCATTTATTTAGCATTTACGATCGGCACTTCAGCAAATCATCGCAAGGTTACATCTCGACGATATTGTATATCAACATAGATTGTTTTTGTTTCATAAGTGCATTATTTTGAGTGAACGTGTGTGCGTTTGTAATCCCTCTTTGTTGGCCTCAGTTTCTTAAAAAATAATTTCACCGGTGAAACATGAATACCTATCTTTTTAATTTTTATGTCAGTGATTTTATATTTGAAGTTTTAGTGCACCCAAGTTATTTCTCCCTATCGTGGTAGCTCCAAGCACGAATAACGTAGAAATTCCACACGTGGGTTTTAGTGTTTTCTCGTTTGGAGCTGCATAATTTTACCTAATATCACCAAATATTTACTTTTCAAACTCTATTATTGGAATTATAACAGTGAGTACGTTTATACTTTTCAAATAATATCAGTGACGTCACGTGCAATCATGCAACGCTGCATTTAGTCCATTTAAACCCATGTAAATTATCGATTCAGTGGAGAGCACTCTGTACCTCTGGTAGTTTGATTTTTTTCATGCCTTCAAATGGACTAAATGCAGCATTGCTGGAATTGAAGTTTTACTTGTTTACCCCCCCCCCCCCTCTCCTAAAACTACCCTTCTGAGAAGATTATGGTAGAAACGAAGATGCCATTCCATTCGTCGGTCTTAGGAGCATATTTTCACCAAATTTCATGGAAATCCTTGTGGTAGTGCTCTCGGAAATGGGTATTTTGCCATATTTCCCCCACCCCCCTCTCCCGTAACTACCCTTATTTGAGTTTTCTTGGAAAAATGATTGGTGCCATTCGATTTGTCAGTCTTTGGAGTATATTTTCTCCAAGTTTCAAGAAAATCATCACCATATAGTGCTCTCGGAAATGGGTATTTTACCCCATTTCCCCCACCCCCCTCTCCCATAACTACCCTTATTAGGGTTTTCTCGAAAAAAACGAATAATGCCATTCGATTTGTCTCTCTTAGGAGCATATTTTCACCAAGTTTAAAGGAAATCCTTAGAGCCATTTTTTAGAAATTCCATTTTTTTGCCATTTTTGGCCTATTTTTGGGGTTAAACCCCCCTTAATTTTAACTTTGGACAAGATCCGAAAAAGCTCCTCTTGGAAAGTAGAAATCAATTCTTCTTGCCAAATTTGAATGCAAACAGATGAATAGTTGAGGAAATATCATCCGTGACGGACGGACACACAGACACACAGACACACAGACAAACAGACGGACGGACATTTTTTGGGATATGGTTTTTTGGGTTCCTGGGGTCATCAAATGCCAAGAAATGGAGCTAACTCAATTTTCAAATTTTTCATGATTACAATACTTTCTCTACCCTATGGGGAGTGAGAAAGTAAAAAAATGTGAGTACTCAGCGAGCTGAGTACACGGATGTCTTCGCGCTACCGAGTTTATGGGATTCACAAAATACTGCAATGTGGCAACATTGTACTGTCCACATTTAAACCCATGAAAAATATGAAGCTACTGGGTGTGTGGTGAACTCTTAGGAGTTCGATCTTTTGAAAGGTTTAAATGAACAAAATGCAATAATGCCTCACTACACGCTACACCACTGGTAACACTTTCAGTACTAGCTGCTGCATACAAAATTTATCAGCCGATTTATGTCAAAATAGATTTGCTTACATTTCTGATCATCTTGATAGCGTTTATTTAAGAAAATATTGCCAATGACAGCTTTGCAAAGCGCACTCCATTTGTATGCAACTACGCAGATAAATGAACTCCCATCTCTGAACATTATCCACGAAGTTCTGTGCATAGGACAGAAATGCGTCCCTCCGCGCATGTAAATAAAGAGCTGTCATCAGCAATCTTTCCTGAAATGACCTAGCTATTTTATCACCAAAATTGTTGAAGATAAATATATAAAAATCTATTGAAAGACAGAGTTCATGGTAGAGTTTGAAGTGAAAATTAATGTAACTTACTTGAAAGACTTGAGTTTTAATGATACCCCAACTAGCATTTCTTACACTCTGATTTTTTGATTTGACGCAGAATACAGCTGACTACTAATAAAATTTTCTAAAAGGAGACTCTCGTTTGAAAAGCCCAATTTTAGAATGCATTGGTAGCAGCAGTTAAATAAAGATACTGACAGCGTTACTACTTATGTAAAGGCACGAGACAGTTAAAGTGAGATGCAACATGATAAAATCACTCCTCGAAGAACACAACTTTGAAAAGCACCAAGGATTTTAATCATCCTAACCCATTGAAACCAATCAGTATTAACTAGTTGCCATCGGTTATAAAAACCACATCTTTGAAAGTGGCTCTGACGTCTGGTTCAAAAACTTGCAATTAAAAACATTAAAATTCATTCTCTTTGATCGGAAGGGACAAGATAGCAACAAACTGATTCGTGACAGAATTCACTACACACCCGAACACAAGAATTCTTGGCTTAAAGAAGTGGGTGAGCATTTGTGAAGCAAAAAATAAAATCTAGATTGAGTTACAGAACTGAAAGATGGGTTTAGCACTGAGAAATAAGTTGATTGTTATGATTATTGCTTATTTCATAAACAAACGAGTAATGATCCACAATCACGGCCGTGGCCACAACATTTCACGAGCAAACATCTGGATTCAGGAACTTAATAGGAAGCAAGTGGGTGGGTTATGGTTGCTTTAAATAATCCTTTAATAAGTCACTAATAAAAATAAAGGACATGAGTAATGATTAAAAAAAGAACAAACGTTTGGGAACACTGCTCATCAATTAACCTCAAACGTAAACACTAGACATCTTGCAACAGTCTCATTCCTGTCTCGGCAAGAATTGCCGAGCAAAGTCAGAACTTAAGGAAAAAACTAATTGAAGAGTATTTAGAGGGAAAGTAGAAAACTGTTTATTGTCAAATCGTTGAATCCTCCGATACGATCAAATCATAACATTGAAATTAAAGACGAGATATGTGGATATAAGAAAACAAACAAAAAATTACTCTTACGACCATGGACGAAGATATAACTAGTTTGGGTTTTTACTTAACTATTATTCAACACACAATCAGCCTGGAAGGCTCCTAAAGTCAGTACCTAACGGCTCTTGAAAGATTTCCTGATAAAGTTGTCTCGAGACATGGAAAATTAAGAATAGGTAATGGAGCTTATAAATGACAAATGAGAATTACAACTGACAAATTAAATGAAAGCTATGAAGAACTTGAGTGTTTCAATTAGTAGAAACTGAGATGAAGGCTATGATTGAAAGAATTCACGCACAGTTAAAAAAGAAATTCTAATTTTAAAGTCACTGATAAGAGTTCGAAAACACGCGAAGAAATTCGACTTGCTTACTCATTGATTTTCACCACTCTAACCCTAAAATCATAAAATCTCCGAGACGGTTACGCATGTTTACCAAAGCTTCCGAACTAGATAAAGGTAGGTATAGCTCGTTGGCAGTCACACACAAAATAAAGAAACTATTAAATTTATTCATAACGGAGACAAATCCTTATCGAAAACTTAGGGTCAATACTCAATACCTAACTCAAAAATTCAAACATTTCAAACGGCGCACTATGGATCAAAATCGACTCCTAAACGGTCAAAAATACAAAAACATGAAATATCACAACATGTATCCATCCATCGAATAAAATACTCCGATAAATAAGGGAGAACCCAAAAATAAAAAACCGAGCCAAATAAACCCATTAAAATCATCTATAACACTCACAAGGGGAGGTCACAGTGGGGCCACCTCCGTCATCGTTCAAATTTCGCATGAAGGTAGTCCTAAGGGTCCTTATCAACGCCTCAAGGTAACTTTTTGCGAATAGGCCCTGAAAAGCCTGAAAAACGGGTTTGAAAATTAACGGTGTTTATGTAGCGCAAATGTCGGCCTCAGCCTCCATGGCCTCCATCGACCGGGTGGCGCAGTGCGCTAAGGTGTGCACCATCAAATGCTAGCACGCCGGCGGTGTGAGTTCGAATCCCACCTCCGTGAGTTAATTTTTTAAAGTTGTTCTCGGGTCGATTTGATCATTTTCATCATTCATTTTTATTAATTCACTTTTTACTGTTGATTTTTTTCTTTTTCTTTGTCAATGCTTCAAATGAATACAAAATGAAACAAATTCCCAAACGCATGCATACAACCAAATAGTCAAAACAAATAAGAATCCAAACAAACGAATAAATAAAACAATAATAATAATGATAATAATAATAATTAATAATTGGTCTTCATTTCGTTCGTCCGTATGATTTCATTTGTCCGCTTGAATATTTCTTTGTTAATTATTTTGTTTGATACTTTACTGTTTGCTTGTATGTTTGACCATTTCTTGTGGGTTACGGAATTTGATGCTATTTGTATTCATTTGAAGCATTGACAAAGAAAAAGAAAAAAATCAACAGTATAAATTGAATTTATAAAAATGAATGATGAAAAATGATCAAATCAACCCGAGAACAACTTTAAAAAATTAAATCCCGGAAGTGGGATTCGAACTCACACCGCCGGCGTGCAAGTATTTGATGGCGCACACCTTAGCGCACTGCGCCACCCGGTCGATGGGGACTGGGGCCGACATTTGCGCTACATAAACACCGTTAATTTTCAAACCCGTTTTCAGGTTTTTCAGGGCCTATTCGCAAAAAGTGACCTTGAGGCGTTGATAAGGACCCTTAGGACTACCTTCAGATCGAAAATCCGATATAGCGCGCGATTCGTTTTTTTTCCTAGTTAAAGGATAGGGAGACTTTTGGCGTTGCCGCTCCGCAATATATCGAACGAAGGGAATCCACCGTAAAACGAGATGCGATCATTACGCGCGGAAATCTGACAACGCACGTTAGCGACCAAGCCGAAAATTGTCGATTTTTATGCAGGAAGTTTATGGCCAAAATCGATACAAAACCATAGCAAAAACATGCAGTACTTACTGCAGGTTAAAAAAGGAGCAAAAAACAATGAAGCTTTTGATAAGTTTTTACAATAACAAAATATTGATCCTTTTTTACCTACGGTACTTGAAAAGTAGATTGGATAAATTTATTTTTCAAGATTCAGACTGTAGTAACAACATTATGGTGATATAAGATCTCGAATAGTGAAAACTTTCTTTGACTTCCTTTTTTTTCTCGTTTATATTTTCTTTTACAGTCATGAGACCGCAATTCTTGGTTTCCTAGTCTCACAAGGATGATAATTAATGGCCCGGAGGGCGATAAATTCTCTGCAACCCTTTTTTATAGCAGAAAATTCGACAAATATGATCCATCCTTGAGGCCGTCTTTTCGAAATTCGCAACTTAAAACCTGCTCCAGAACAGCCAACTGCGAGTCGCTCCGACTGAAGACTGAGTGCTCACCGTTGCCTGCTCAGATCACTCCACATACGCACCGATCGGTGCGCGCTCGGTACTCCTGTTGCGTTACAGTTTGCGTGGTCTTTTTGAATATTTTTGACTGAACGCGGGCCTTCTTGCGTCGCATTATTATTTCTACTGTACATAATCCATCAGTATACTACTGTGTTTTACCTAGTTTCCTTTGAGAAAAGTGCAAAGGAACTGGGGCTTCGGGTGGATCAAAATAAGAGAAATAATTATTTTTTTGGCATTTCGGGGGAATTAAACGCCCTTCGGGCGACTACGCTCGCTCCGCGCTGCGTTTACCTCCCGCTCGCTTCGCTCGCTCCCGGTCTTTTTATAATCTAACTTGGGGTTGTCTGCACTAGGAAAAGGGGTTTTTATGGGATGAATTATAGTTTTTAACCTATTCTCGACCAAACGTAAAAATCCTGACACAAAGGCAAATGTGGCAGTTGGGGGAATATCGGAACTTTGTCGGAAAAATTTTAGTTAATGAACCGATCCAATTTGAGGTTATGCCATCGCGATTTTACGGTACTTTGAGCACCTTAAGTTTCTTTCTCTGGGCTAAGGGGAGGGTGATAGTGAATGTTTCATTAATTAAACTAAACGGTGAACCCAATTTTTCAACCATATAAATTAATAGGGGCTGATGCGAGTACTGGGAGGGGGAAAAAAATAAAGGAGCTAGGCCGGGAGAAGAAAAATGAAGACTCAGCGGCAGGAATCGAACCAGCACTCCCTCACTCCGATGTACATGCACCGTAGTCTCTGAGCCACGGGGCCTGATGGCTGAAGGAGGCAAAATTAGAGTCCCTTGATGGAAATATTGTATAGGGAGTACCGACACGACACTTTATGCATTTTGACAGGAGTCGATTTTGTCGACCGCGTGAACGCATTCGAAGGTTAAGTTCGACAGTGGACCAGTGGTGGACTGGCGGATTTGCCGGCATTCCGGTCCGTTCCCATACGTTCCTGAACGAATCGACTCCTTTCGTGTGGAGCCTTCGATGTCGTCGACTCCTGCTCGACTCCGTGAGAGCCTAAAACCGACGACCATCACAACTCGTTGAGCTCGTGTCGGTACTCCCTATACAATATTTCCATCAAGGGACTCTAGGCAAAATAAGCCTTTTTTAAGGGTTGCAATCAGGTTTGGCAGGCAGTTCCTCTCTTTGCCGCAGAGTGATCGTTGGAGCGCTGCGGTAGCAGCGTTGAGCAGTATTGAGCACTCAGTCTTCAGTGAATGAAACTCGCCAACTGCAGCCGAAAAAGAGTGGAAACTTTCCCGAATATTCCCTGCCTAGGGTTCCCAAATTTCCCACACGTTTAAATTTTCACGTAAAATTTCAAAATTCTCAGAGACTCCTCTTAATAACTATATTATGAGCTTCGACAAATTTCTCAAAATCTTAAAATAGTTGAAAATAAATCCGCTTGACTAATCAAACGTCAAATTGAAAGTTTCCCAGGTGGAGCTTGGGGACAATTTCGCGCTTCGGCATGACATGACTTTTGTGTTTACCTTTACCGCTGTTTTGCCTGTTTCGTTCAATTTCTTTTCACCTATCCGTGGTCCGCCATGTCAGCCTTTCCGTAAATCATTAAAAATAATTATTTTAGAAGCCGCTAAATAATAGTTTTCATTTTGATAATAGCTATCAAGGTCAACTTTAGCCAGAAAACTTATTCCCAGGCAGTAAAGTGCCTAAAATGTTCGAATTTGTCTACAATCGCGCTCATCTGCTCGTCTCCTCCCAATTCCATTTTCAGTTCAATACAGTGGATGTAAGTGATAGTCAGGTATTAAAATTATGGAATATTACGATTCATCAAAAAGTGATTTTGCAGCGAAGCCTCCTCCTTGCTCACTGATTTAATCGTCTGCTCCAGTTTAACATCATGATCTCACCATCAACAACTTTCTCACATCTGCCTCTGTGGCCACAGAATACTCCAATTGGCGGACAGTATTTTTCTCAAGATTGAATTTGAGGGTTGTTAGGGGGGTTTTACCCCTAAAATAGGGTAAAAATTGAAATTCCTAAAAAATGGCTCTAAGGATTTCCTTGAAACTTGGTGAAAATATGCTCCTAATTTTTGCTGGTAAAACTGACCGTGCTTTGTAATACCTCAGATAGCTCTACGACAGAGCCAACGTTTCAATTGGAAGGTCTAGTGTAATCAACAAGTGCTATATCTATCTCGCTTTTTCTGTAGTTCTTCTAAAATTCAAACTGTTCCACTTGGCGTCTGAATATCCTCAGTAGAACGGAAGTTTGACTTCAGAAAGTACTTTGACGGGCTTCAGTGAACTTCTCTCGCTGCTATCAGTAAGTATTTGCCTATGAATTGTCCATTCTGAGTTTTGATATAAAGTGGATTTACTTAGTTTTAAGTAAATGAACAAAATTGGTCGAGATCTGCCTCATTCGCTCTCATTTAGGGTATGGTCTTGTCCAAGTTCCCTGTAATACCGACCAAATACCAGCAAATGACTTACTGATAATCACCAAACTAAAAGAGTACACACCTTGTAATAGTATCGCTCAAATAATTATAATTAACAAGGGGACGGTACGACATGTCCGCGGCCAATCCAAAATATTTTTACGGGAAAATGTGGCTTAGGTGATACCATTTGACAGCCCATAGTCCGTTTTTGAGAATGGGCCCTTTTAAAAGTAGCAAACTAGCGCACGCCTATATACTCGTAATTTCGTCAATTTTTCACAAGTAGCGCCGGTAGCTCAAGCGGCTGCAGCGCCAGGTTGGAACGTCATACATTCCGAGTTCGTTTCATGGTCACGATGCTTACTTTTTGCACTCGGATATTTCACAGTTACTGCGTCTGCATGCTTCTCCTTGTAATATTACGTACTTACATATCACGGTTAATTATATGTTTTTACACGTAAAATTTTACGAAATGCATGCAAATGTTAACAAAATGCACTGACATTTTAAAAAAAATTAAAAAATAAAATAAAATAAAATAAATAAATAAAAAAAAATAAAAAAACCACATTCAATGAACACTCGAGGATCAAAACGAAGTGAACGATTTGACAGCATGTAAAACAATCGATTCAAATGGAAAGGAATTCCATCCTCCTTTTTTTGTCTTTTTTTTTTAATCATCTTGTGGCGACTGGCCGCACCAAATCTGCCACACTCGAATCTCTCGGGCATCTCCTCAAGTGATGCCCGATAGCGCTCTCTGCAGGCGCCTCGCTAAACTACAGTGCTCAGCGGCAACTCGCCGCACTATGGGGTATTCGACCCGAATTCATGCTCAAAATTATTTGTGGACATGAAACGCTACCCAAAGTGATTCTTTGACTTTATGATGAAGTTTTGTGACTAAATAAGACGTTTTGGCACTATTGAGGCAATTCTGGAGATGGGGGGGGGGGGGTTGCAATTACACATACTGTGTCTGGCACCTTCACATCGAGCTGATTTTACCTGTTAATGGAATTAATCATTTACTACACCGTAAAGACGTGCCCGAAGATTTTCCGATTCCCCTGCTTAATCCCCTCCCTCCCTTCGCTCCCTGCCCCTCCATCACCCCTTACCCTAATGATATGTCTCTTTCCCTCAGCTCTCCAAATTTCTCCGAGACGGCCCTCATTTAAGGCGGCCACCCACGCAACGCGCACCATATCTAACCTTTTATTTGTCTTTTTGGATCCGAAATTGGATACCAATTCAATACCATATCTACGGAGGGTCTGAACCAAAGACATTATAGAAGAAGACTGGCCCCTGCTATCTCTTTGCACGGGGGAAAAGTGAAGCCGGTCTTGAGTCGGGCCGATGGGCAGGGCACTTCCCCGCGCGGGGGTATGAACCAAATTAACATTAGCTCTTATGGAGCTTCGCTCTTCAAACCTACTTTAGTCAATTATTCTTGCGAATAACCGTGTCGAGTCTCACATATGTTGTACATTATAGTATACCATACATTTAAACCGAAAATTTTGATCAATTTAAAGCGTCCGTTCTTTAATAATCGAAGTTAACGATCGGTCGGTCATTGTTTACTTTAGCACCCATAACCTCTCTGCCGTACTTTCAATCGAAAATATCTAGCGGATAAATTGACCGAAACATTCGTTTAAGTTCGTCAATCTCAACTTTGGCATAAGCTGCATATCATATTAGCGTACTTTTGAAAACTAACAGTAATTAACATTCTTTTGAAACAGTTTTATGTATCAGCTCCATAAGACGCAATGTTTATTTGGTTCATACCCCCGAGCGGGGAAGCCCCAGCCTGCGACAGTAACCGGCTTCTAATCTCGCCGCTAGGGGCCAGTTTTCTTCTATAATGTCTTTGGTCTGAACATAGAATTTACCGGACGTTTTCAAATTTAAAAAAAAAAAAAAAAAAAAAAAAAAATTGAGAAAATATTTAAAATATTAACTTTATAGCTTCAAAAGGGTAACTGTAATTGATAAATAACTCCAACGAATCTTTTACAAACAGAAATACTGACTTTTTCTTTTTGTCCGAAAAAAGTAAAGTTTCGACCCACTGTGCAATTATTTACTGTCTGTGTTATCCATTTACACCTCTCCATCAAGCTAGCAAGGTATAAATGGTACATTTCAACAATATTGAGAGAAAATACGGTACAATAATGGAGATTTTGGCAATTTTAGGTGAAATTAGGGTTAATTTTTCCTGAAAATCGAATTACAAATTTCCCAATTTGCGGCGAATGCGGGTCGATGCGGGTCGGATCTTTTTTTGGAGCATAAAGGAGACGCTTTGGGCTAACTTTTCACGCAAAAACGAAAGTTGAACAACGTTGAACATTCCAATTAAAATACCTTTGTTTCTATCAATCTCTTTATTTTTTGATTACGATTTACTGTATGGAGTAAGGTTAGGATTAAAAACTATGTATCATGATATATAAAGGCTTGAAATAGTTATTCTTACCTTCCGGAACGTCTTCCATGTTTTGTTTCCCAAGTTGGAGAAATATGAACAACTTTAAAACCACTTATCTTCATTGGTGTGAAACACAGATTTAAATCGGAAATCGGTAAAAGTGCTGCGCGCTCTGGCGGATTGTGGGCGAACCACTCAACGTGGAAAGCTCAAATTGTACAGGATGATGTAAACAACTATACAGAATGCACCAATACCTTTGGTTTTGACCACGGGTTAAATTTAACTTTTGGAATTTTGAGCATGAATTCGGGTCAAATACCCCATAGCGCGCCGCTTCGCGAAGGATCTGGAAATTCTGGACTAGACTAGTAGCTCCACCTCTCGGATTTCTCCGGAACCTTCTCGAGCCTCTCGAATGTTCTAGGGCTCCTCGCTGCGACTATGTAAGCGCCGTGGCCGGCGCACCTAGGCAATCAGTTACTCACAAGCATTCGTACGCTTCACACACTCAACGTATCATTCGCTACTTCTCTCTCTCGTTCGATCTATCGAACTCGACATAGGATTAACGACGTGTCTTCCTATAATCTCCTTATATTTGATGTATTCTCTTCCTTATTCTTTTTACGTACACCTATCTGTGCATTTTGTTAACATTTGCATGCATTTCGTAAAATTTTACGGGTAAAAACATAATTTACCGTGATATGGACATAATACACATAATATTACAGGGAGAAGCATGCAGACGCAGTAACTGTGAAATATCCGAGTGCAAAAAGTAATCAACGAGACCGTGAATCGAACTCGAACAGTATGAGTTTCCAACTCGGTGCCGAAGCCGCTTGAGCTACCAGCGCTGCGTGTAGGAGAAAGTTGAAATTACGAGTATATAGGCGTGCGCTAATTTGCGACTTTTCAAAGGGCCCATTCGCAAAAACGGACTATGGGCCGTCAAATGGTATCACCTAGGCCACATTTTCCCGTAAAAATTTTTTGGATTGGCCGCGGACATGTCGTACCGTCCCCTTGTAAGGGACACTTAGACAACGTTGCAAGTTAAAGTGAGACTGGATTTTCTCTTGGGAATCAACGCTCTCTGACAAGATTTTCCCCCTCTCTCGTGAAGATAATGTTTTTTTTACTCCTCACTTTCCATAGTAGCTTTCTCACTTTCTGGTTCTCCAGTTAGAGTTCATTATTTTTCTTTTCTTCTCGAATTGATGATGTTTAGCTTTGCGTGGCTAACCTCCTGTGCAGCCAGTTTTCTTTTCTCGGACTAAACCCCAGCGCTTTCGTTAGGAGCGCTCTGAGGATTTTCCAGTGGTCAATCATCCTTCCTTTCAGATGAGTCGCATTTAAGTGTAACAATATCAGGGGCAATACTAAAGGAAGGCCTGAACAAAGGGGGTAGATTGATTGTGGTCATCACTATCATCATGCGTGACACGCTCTGACCGAACCGACCTCAAGTATCTTCACAGCTCACGGACCAAAATTTTCAGGAGAGCATATAAATAAGATGCAGGGGCCGATATTATGCATTTTCATGTTATGATGTCAAACGCTCTCCAGTGGCCTTGCGAGTAACTACACAAAGTTTTCGTTCATAATTTAGCCGATGGAGGTGGTAAAAAGGCCTGTGAATCAATACAGATTTCTGTTGGCCATTAACTTTCTCTAACTTCAACTCTGTTTTTCCAGTAATTTCTATTTAAAATTTCTAAATGCCTCCATTCCATGAATTTTCTTGATTTTCGCTTGTTGTTGGTCTTGAAGTCTCCGTCATAACCTCTCCGAAGCAGAGGTGCAATTACACAGGCGGAAAAGGGGGGGATGGCTAAGCCCCCCCAGAGGTCTGCCAAGCCCCCCCCCCAGAAAATGTGTGTGTATGATGTAGGTACTTACAGTCAACAAAAGAATGTCAGATGCCGCCTTATATTTTGGTTCAAGTAGACTACCTGCGATAGGTACCTATCACAGTAAAAAGCATCGCATGTGGCCTACTTAAGTCAAAATCCAGGACGTTATCTGACATTATTTAATTCGTCGACTGTAACTGTAAGTACATCATACGCCTAAGTAAGTTGGGGGGGGGGGTCATGGTATACCCCTCTTGGAGGGGGCGGTCTTGAGGTGTCTCTAAGATCCCTTGGAACCCCCCCCCCCAGAAAAAAATTCCTAGTTCCGCCTATGGGTGCAAATAACTCAATTTTTGACCGGGCGAAGATAAGTTTAGTCAAAACGCGTTACAAATTCTTTGCCAGGAGAAAACACCCCAAGCCTGTGGTGGACGAGAGACACTGAGATGGCGTTGAAATGGTGAGTAAGTAATGGAAAGGCATAGAAAAGGAGAACTTGAAGAGCAAGTGATGAAAAAATAAAATTGGGGGCGGGCGATGCCAGAATCATAGGTAAATATTGAGTACAGACAGACAGACGAAGAAAACTTGGAATTGCCAAGACGTGATTCATGGTTGGAAATAAGTTCTAGAAAGTAAAATAGATGTAAGGATTCGAATAAAATACTTTATCACGATAATTTGGATGGAGCATTACACTGGGACAGAAAGAGTAAATAAATAAATAGATCGTAATAACCTCCCGCAAATCCAAAATTCTAATTATTCTTATCGATGGTCAAATCATATGCTATGAGCCGCTATGGGCACGGGGTAGGGGCATGGTAGGGGTTTTGAAGATTGGAGACATCAAAAAGTAAACACTAGATGATGGTTGCCAGAGAGAGGTTTGTTCTACCTAATAACTTGATTTCGAGTCTAACAACCAAGCGAATGTACGTCGAATGAAGTCTCCCCTACTTCAAAAATCGGGCTTTGAACCGACGTCGGAAATTGGGCCGTCGAGGTTTGAACATTTGTCAATTCGGAGTTTGAGCATTCGGAGAATGAGCCCCAGTCGACCAGGCTTAACACTTTTAAGGTACATTTCACAGAAAAATGCTTACTATTTCTAAAATTTGTAGGCTAGTTGTATAAAATAGACTGATTTAGTGAGTCGATATATCGTGCGATTATATGCGATATACTCGTCTGGACCTATCGACTGGGACTCATTCTCCGAATGCTCAAACTCCGAATTGACAAATGTTCAAACCTCGACGGCTCAATTTCCGACGCCGGTTCAAAGGCCGAATTTTGAAACAGGGGAGACTTCATTCGACGGACATTCGCTTGGTTGTTAGACTCGAAATCAAGTTAGGTGGAAGTGGAACATCTACACCACCATCCAGTGTTTTACTTTTTCATGTCTTCAATCTGCACAACTGTTGTATATTGTATATGGTAAATAATGTGCAAGAGTGGTAGCACTGTGAGACAGGGTGTTGGCCTCTGTCAGGTTGGCTGTATCAGCTGTTCTATGTCAAGTCTGAGATCGTATAATATACCGGATCACCTCCGCTCTTTACCTTCGTCAAAATGTCGATATCGTCTTTTCGTTATTTCGTTTCCTACTTCACTTTTCCCTTCCTATCATAGTTACAACAATTGGCGACGAGGATGAAAATCGTGTAATCATGTAAGTTCGTTACGTTTGCGTAGTTCGCGTGCTCCTCAAACGTTCAATCCCGGCTACCGCTCGCACGTGGGCCGTATCCCAAAAGTCTCGGTTTCGGTCGATATTATCCGGTAATCCCAGTCAATTTCTTTAATAATCATGGACGAAAGGCAATTTCAAGAATTCCTTGCTGTTTCAAGGAGTCCATGAAAACTATCTAGCAACCGCCTCCAAATAGTCAACCAGTTATCCTCAATTTTGAGCAGTACAATAGGAAGGATGAAAAATTCTCACAATACCGTGAACGTTTCGAGAATTACGCCAAGCTGAAAAACATTAACGGTAATAATGATCTGTTAAAGCAAACATTTCTAAATTGTGTCGGCAGTGATACGTACGAAGTAGTAAAAAACATATCAGCACCGAAAACAATTGGTGAAATTTCTTATAAAGAAATTGTAGATAACCTGCAAAAGCACCTTTGTCCCCCACCAAATCTTTTGTTGGAACAACATCGTTTTTTGTCTCAGATGCAAGGTGAAAATGAATCAATAGGAGAGTACATCGCTGCCTTGCGTAAATATTTGCCGAATTGTGATTTCAAATGTGAATGCGGTGCATCCGTAGCGGATATGTTCTTGCGTGCACAATTCATTCGAGGAATTCGAAACTCGTCAATCAGGGAAAAACTTCTCCTTGAAACAAATCTCAGTTTCCAGCAAGCTTCTGACAAGGCTCTGTCTCTGGAATCATCTTACCGTGACAATGAAGAAATTAAAGGAATCTATTGCAGTAACTCATCAGATAGCATTGATGTGCATGAAGTTTCCAAATCTCAAACGTCCAGATCTAGGTCTAATTTTAGATCAAAGCACTCATCCAGATACAACACATTTTCCAGATCTTCTTCAAATGCCAGTAGAAACTCCAGCCGCAGCCAGTATCGCAAGTTCAATAATTGATCTCAATCTCCTCAGAGCTTCAGCAATCGTCGCAAGTATGTCGACTTCTCAAAACTAGGAATAGCAGATCTTTGTGTCCGGTGTGGAAGAAACAACCACCTCAGCGATGACTGCAGAGTGAAGAAAAACAGCCTCAGGTGTACCTCTTGTAATAAGAACGGTCATGTAAGTAATGTTTGCATATCCACTTTATTGCGTCAAAGTAGTCAAAGTAGTCAAAACAACAATCGAGACATAAACTCAGTCGAGAGTCAATTTGAAACATCCAGTAATTTTGAAGATGTCGCAGATTTCAACTCAGTCAATTCATGTTTCCACATGTCCTCAGTGTCAAATATTGAAGAAAATATTTTTGATGAAAATACTGAAAAATACGTTGCTACTGTGTGCATCGAGGGAAAAGGTATTACTCTAGAAGTCGACTCCGGAACGGGTTATACCTTAGTGCCAGAATCTGATATTTTAAAATTGAACCTGAATATCAAATTAATGCGTCCAATTCGAAAATTTAGGTCTTATGATAACGGTCTCATCACACCTATTGGATTTGCAAAAGCTAACGTCACTTTCAATGGCGTCACAGCATTAGTGCCATTCTATGTAGTGCCGTCCCATCTTTCAGGCGTCTTAGGTCGTTCATGGATTAGGCGTCATAAAATTAAGCTTGATGACCTAGATGAACAAAATCCTAAGATGAATCAGAAACAGTACAAGTCAATGTCTGAAATCCATAGAATTACTGTTGCTGATATTACTAGAAAATTCCCATCGATTTGTGAACAAAAAATTGGAAAAATTCCCAATGTTCAGTGTACCCTTCCGCTTAAAGATTCAGCAGTGCCTAAATTTGTCAAACAAAGGGACCCTCCTTTTGCCATTAGAGAAGCTGTCGATAACGAATTAGCAGACTTAGAAGATCAAGGAAAAATAACTCCGGTCGAAAATAGTAATTGGGGGTCACCTCTTGTGCCAATACCAAAGTCAAACAAAAAAGTGCGTTTATGTGTGGACTACAAGTCTACAGTCAATCCTCAGCTGGTCGATAACCATTTTCCAATACCAAAGATCGAGGAAATAGTTAACAAATTGAAAGACGCTACTGTTTATTGTAAACTAGATCTCTTCAAAGCATACCTGCACGTAGAAGTAGATGATAAAAGGAAAGATATTCAAGTCTTTTCAACGCACAAGGGCACTTATCGAATGAATCGATTAAGTCTCGACATTAAAACCGCACCAGGTCAATTCAATCAAATTTTTGCCAGAGTTCTCTCAGGATTAGAAGGCGTTCTAGGGTACTTTGATGATATAGTAATTTTTGGGAAAAATTATGAAGAATGTTTGCATAACCTGCTCGCCTGTCTGCAACGTTTGCAAAATAACAACTTGCACCTTAACATGGAAAAATGTCTTTTTTTCAAGACAAGAATTGCTTATCTAGGATTCATTATTGAAGGTCAAAAGTGTCGCAAAGATCCTAGGAAAATTTCTGCTATCGTCAATGCAAAACGTCCGTCATCATACAAAGAAGTCAAACAATTTCTTGGATTAGTGACTCTCTACTCCCGGTTTATCCCTAATGCGTCAACCATTACATTTCCAATCCGTCAATTGCTCTCTAAAAATTGCCAGTTCAAATGGACTTGTGCCTGTGGATCCGCGTAATTGAAATCGATTATCTCCAATGATACAGTCCTCATGACCTATGATCCAGAATTGCCAGTAAGTGTGGCATGCGATGCTAGTCCAGTTGGAATCGGAGCAGTATTGTCCCACGAAGTAAATGGTGTCGAAAGGCCAGTTATGTTTGTTTCCAGGTCTCTCACTGCAGCAGAAGTCAATTGTAGCCAGTTAGATAGAGAGGCTCTCGCCATTGTTTTTGCTCTTGATCGTTTCTACATGTATCTTTAAGGACGTCATTTCACTTTGATTTCGGATAATAAACCGTTAACGCGTATCTTTCACCAGCATGCGAAACTGCCACCGATGTCAGCTGCGAGACTCTTACGCTATGTGGCTTATCTTTCTATTTTTAATTACTCTGTCAAACATCGATCTAGTGAAGAAAATGCTAACGCTGATTATTTGTCAAGGTTTCCTGTTTCAGATAGTCTCAACGCTGGTACTCAACCTCATTTGGATCTTGAATTAGCCTCTTGTCATGAGCACACCATCAACAATATTTCAAGCTCAGAAGTAACTAGTGATGACATCATTCGAGAAACTGCAAATGATCCAGAATTGTCGTCCATCATTGATAAACTTCAAAACAATCCGGATGATCCAGTATGTCTTGAATTTACTCTCTCTGATAAAATGATTTTCAAAGGTAATCGAATCTTCATTCCAGTTAGTTTACGCCCACGTATTTTGAAAGAATTACATTCCACCCATAGTGGCATTACTAAACTTAAACAACTTGCCAGACGCTATTGCTATTGGCCAGCAATCGACAAAGACATAGAGCATTTAGTCCGCTCTTGTGAACCATGTGCGCTTGCTCAGAAATCGCCAAAACAGGCCCCGCTCCACCGTTGGGAGACTCCCTCGCAAAATTTCTCTCGTGTTCATATTGACTATGCCGGTCCATATCAGGGTCCTTTTTTTCTAATCCTAGTGGATGCTAAGTCTAAATGGCCTGAGATATCAGTCATCAATGCTGCGCCAACAACAGATGTAACAATTGAATTACTTGAAGATATATTTGTCATGCATGGTTACCCACAAATGATGGTCTCGGATAATGCGTCAATTTTTTCTGAAAAGAATGAAAAATTTACCCATTATTGCAAGATTAGAGGAATTTTTCGATGTTTCTCGGCCCCAGGGCAACCAGCGACTAATGGACTCGCTGAAAGATATGTACAAATCTTAAAACAAAAACTTTCGAAAATGAATAACGATCCAGGGACAATTCAAACGGGTACTTCTTCAATTCAGAGCTACGCCACTATCAGACGGAAAAAGTCCGACAGAAAACTATTTGAACCGCCCAATTCGAATAAGATTGAATGCGATTCGTCCGTTTAAGCCTGCTAAGAATCTGCAGGGCCAAAATAAAATTCGTTCCTTGGCAGTCAATCAAAGAGTTCTTGCCCGTATTTACTCAAGCAACAAACCGAAATGGTCTTTTGGGACTATCTTAAAGAAATTCGGAAACTTGCAGTACTTAGTGAAACTGGATTTAGGATATATTCTTAAACGCCACATCATAAGCGTCGGTAGACGCAGACGGCAAGTCAGGTAACCCCACCCTACTACCACCCTCTCTACGACCTGACAAGTCTGCGGCGCGTGAACGCTTACAATTACAGAAATTATTTCATTCCCCCAAACCGTGCCTTGATATGATCCTGTAGCGAAAAAACTACGCAACCAAACTCATCAAACTTGGCCTTATTTTAACCAGCGTGTTCTGTGCTCGTGCCTTTTTTTTTGTTTGAACGCAATCCGTATAAATATTTATTGAGAAATGATAAAAAAACTTAATTTCTCATTATAACGGCTATTTCAAACTACGCGCCAACTCGACTCTCATTGGCTACTGCCTTTTAGTATTTGAGATCGCCGCGAGAATCGACGCTTCATCGTCAGTCAACAACAACTGCACATCATTTCAAAACAAAAAATAAAAATATTTCTCCCTGCTTTGACACTTTTGAAATAAACTCGTTACAAATACATGAGTGATACAAGTGATTATTGTTTCAATTGCAACGGAGGCCGTGAATTAAGAAATTTGTCCTCCTCAGTTCTTCTTTTTAAATAAATGTACCAAACATCTTTTCTAGTTATTTCTTTTGTGTGCTTCTAATTTGCTGTATGCACGCGTATAGTAAAGGTTGGTTTGCTCTCACAGTTAAATACTTTTGCATATTCATTTTTTTAAAAACTATTCGAGCTCTGAAGCTGAAAGTATTCGAATTTGGGTATAACCGCGGAGCTTCATTTTCCACTTCATTGCTTGCAAATGCAACAGCTGAGTACCGTAATACTGTTGATCACTGGAGGGAGAGTAGTTTCTGATGTGTTTACAGCGCCTTTGTGATTTTAGCACAGAATTATACAATGTATTATTCTGTGATTTTAGTATAATTATTCATAAGCAAGTAGTGACAAAAGTTCTTTGCTTTGTGCTTGTAAGGTTTACAACTGATCTGTTTATTTGATGAGAACTGGTAGTGACAATAACATTATTTTCCTGAAGTTACAGAATTAAGCTATGAGGGATCTGCCAGCGACAGAGTAGCCAGTGGCGGATCGGCCAGCGGCGGACCTGCCAGTGGCGGATCGGCCACCGGCGGACTAGCCAGCGGCGGACCGGCAAGTGGCGGATCGGCCAGAGGCGGATCGGCCAGAGGCGGATCGGCCACCGGCGGACTAGCCAGTGGCGGATCGGCCAGCGGCGGACTAGCCAGTGGCGGATCGGCCAGCGGCGGACTAGCCAGTGGCGGATCGGCCAGCGGCGGACTAGCCAGTGGCGGATCGGCCAGCGGCGGACTAGCCAGTGGCGGATCGGCCAGCGGCGGACCGGCCAGTGGCGGATCGACCAGCGGCGGATCGGCCACCGGCGGAGTAGCCAGAGGCGGATCGGCCATCGGCGGACCTGCCAGTGGCGGATCGGCCACCGGCGGACTATCCAATGGCGGATCGGCCAGCGGCGGACTAGCCAATGGCGGATCGGCCAGTGGCGGATCGGCCAGTGGCGGATCGACCAGCGGCGGACTAGCCAGTGGCGGATCGGCCACCGGCGGAGTAGCCAATGGCGGATCGGCCACCGGCGGACTAGCCAGTGGCGGATCGGCCACCGGCGGACCGGCCAGTGGCGGATCGGCCAGCGGCGGACTAGCCAGTGGCCGATCGGCCAGCGGCGGACCGGCCAGAGGCGGATCGACTAGCGGCGGACCGGCCAGTGGCGGATCGGCCAGCGGCGGACCGGCCGGTGGCAGATCGGTCAGTCGCGGATTAGCCAGAGGCGGATCGGCCAGCAACGGACTAGCCAGTGGCGGACTAGCTAGTGGCGGAGCGGCCAGCGGCGGACTAGCCAGTGGCGCATCGGCCAGCGGCGGACTAGCCAGTGGAAACGGAAATGTAGGTTAGCATATGGATCAGGGAAAAGAAAGGGAAATGAGACTGTGGTCCCTATCGTAAAATTAGCACTCGAGAGTCTATGGGAAAGTTGTCCGGAAACTATTCATAACTGCTGGCTAGTCAGCTGATGGATAACAACTGTTAATTTTATTTGTGGAATGAGAAACGGGAATTTTACAAGCTAAAACCAGAGTATATCCCATCAAAAACCTTTCCAGGTGCAAGCAGACGGCATCAGGTAATTATGTCTGTCACAAAAAGCCGTTCCATTGCATCCACTCAATGATATGATATGATGGGAACGGCAAGTCTCCTCCAAGTGGGCATCCAGCAGGGCAAATGTTAATCATTTTTCAAAATCAACACTATCCATCTGCGGCGAATTTAGTGAAGGAAAAACTTTGAGGGATGTATTTCTTTATTTTTTATTTTCAAACGCAAAAACTTGCCGCCGTTCATCGCCTTAAAAAAGAAAAAAATCAATTATCATTTTTTTTTTAATAATAATAATTGATTTTTTTCTTTTTTAAGGCGATGAACGGCGGCAAGTTTTTGCGTTTGAAAATAGAAAATAAAGAAATACATCCCTCAAAGTTTTTCCTTCACTAAATTCGCCGCAGATGGATAGTGTTGATTTTGAAAAATGATTAACATTTGCCCTGCTGGATGCCCACTTGGAGGAGACTTGCCGTTCCCATCATATCATATCATTGAGTGGATGCATTGGAACGGCTTTTTGTGACAGACATAATTACCTGATGCCGTCTGCTTGCACCTGGAAAGGTTTTGATGGGATAAATCAATTACGTGCAACTCTATGTAATGCCATCGCTCTGACTCAAGCAGCTACAGAATCCAACGTTCACCCTCCGCCTCTTCAGAAAAAACGTGTGTCTTTTGCAAACAATCCGCTAATTTTCGAATATGCTTTGAAATCAAACGCCTCTCCTGCAGAATCTTCTTCGCAAATTCCGGTTCTTTCAGCTAATTCATCTGGTCTTCCTCCAAGTCAACAAGAAACTCGTGCTTCAGCCAAATTCAATAAAAAATTAGCAAAACCTTCATCTGCATCGCCTCCTGTTCGTCGATCTCCGCAAGAATCTACTTCGTCAACGCTTGCAGCCCCAAGAGGACTGCCTCGTCAACCAACTTCTCGCCCTGTTCGGTCAACTCGCCTTCCTGGTTATTTAAGCGACTATCAAACCAGTGTAAAATATCCTCGTGATAAACCCAATCAGTAAATTGGCTCCTTTTGAAAATAACGGTAATGTTATTTTAATTTTTTTTTTGTTTTCTCCTCTCTTCTCAGTCAGAATTATTTCTTTTCCTTTCTAGTCAAAGTTGTTTTTTTTTTCTTTCTAGTCAGTAATTCTTCCGTGGGGAAGAGTGTTGTATATTGTATATAGTAAATAATGTGCAAGAGTGGTAGCACTGTGAGACAGGGTGTTGGCCTCTGTCAGGTTGGCTGTATCAGCTGTTCTATGTCAAGTCTGAGATCGTATAATATACCGGATCGCCTCCGTTCTTTACCTTCGTCAAAATGTCGATATCGTCTTTTCGTTATTTCGTTTCCTACTTCACTTTTCCCTTCCTATCATAGTTACAACAATAACCCCTACCCCGCGCCCATAGCGGCCCATAACATGATTTGATCATCGATAAGAATAATGAGAATTTTGGATTTGCGGGAGGTTATTACGATCTATTTATTTATTTTCTATTTCTGTCCCAGTGTAATGCTCCATCCAAATTATCGTGATAAACTATTTTCTTCGAATCCTTACACCTATAAATTTACTTTTTGGAACTCATTTTCAACCATGAATCATGTCTTGGCAATTCAAAGTTTTCTTCGTCTGTCTGTCTGTACTTAATATTTACCTATGATTCAGGCATCGCCCGCCCCCAATTTACTTTTTTCATCACTTGTACTGCAAGTTCTCCTTTTCTTTGCCTTTCTATTACTTATTCCCCATTTCAACGCCACCACACGCCAGTGTCTCTCGTCCACCACAGGCTTGGGGTGTTTTCTCCTGGCAAAGAATTTGTTACGCGTTTTGACTAAACTTATCTTCACCCAGTCAAAAATTGAGTTTTTGGCACCTCTGCTTCGGAGAGGTTAGGACGCATATTTCAAGACCAAAAACAAGCGAAATCAAGAAAATTTATGGAATGGAGGCATTTAGAAATTTTAAATAGAAATTACTGGAAAAACAGAGTTGAAGTTAGAGAAAGTCAATGACCAACAGAAATCTGTAATGATTCACAGGCCTTTTTACCACCTCCATTGGCTAAATTATGAACGAAAACTTTGCGTGATTACTCGCAAGGCCACTAGTGAGCGTTTGACATCATAACATGAAAACGCATACTATCGGCCCCTGCATCTTATTTATATGCTCTCCTAGAAATTTTGGTCCGTGAGCTGTGAAGAATGAAGATACTTGAGGTCGGTTTGGTCAGAGCGCGTCACAACTCACACATGATGATAATGATGGCCACAATCAATCTACCCCCTTTTTTCAGGCCTTCCTCTAGTGTTGCCCCTGATATTAATACACTTAAATGCGACTCGTCTGAAAGGAAGGATGATTGACCGCTGGAAAGTCCTCAGAGCGCTCCTAACGAAAGTGCCGGGGTTTAGTCCGAGAAAAGAATACTGGCTGTACAAGAGGTTAGCCACACAAAGCTAAACATCATCAATTCGAGAAGAAAATAAAAATAATGAACTCTAACCGGAAAACCTCTAAGTGAGGATGCTACTATAGAAAATGAGGAGTAAAAAACATTATCTTCTCGAGAGATGGGGAAAATCTTGTCAGAGAGAGTTGATTCCCGAGTGAAAATCCAGTCTCACTGTAACTTGCAACGTTGTCTAAGTGTCCCTTAATTATAATTATTTGAGCGATACTATTACAGCGTGTGCACTCTTTTAGTTTGGTGATTATCAGTAAGTCATTTGCTGGTATTTGGTCGGTATTACAGGGAACTTGGACAAGACCATAACCTAAATGAGAGCGAATGAGGCAGATCTCGACCAATTTTGTTCATTTAAAACTAAGGAAATCCACTCTGTATCAAAACTCAGCATGGACAATTCATAGGCAAGTACTTACCGATAGCAGCGAGAGAAGTTCACTGAAGCCCGTCAAAGTACTTTCTGAAGTCAAACTTCCGTTCTACTGAGGATATTCAGACGCTAAGTAGAACAGTTTGAATTTTAGAAGAACTACAGAAAAAGCGAGATAGATTATAGCACTTGTTGATTACACTAGACCTTCCAATTGAAACGTTGGCTCCGTCGTAGAGCTATCTGAGATATTATAAAGCACGGTCAGTTTTACCAGGAAAAAAATACTGTCCGCTACTAGACCTTCCAATTGAAACGTTGGCTGTGTCGTAGAGCTATCTGAGGTATTACAAAGCACGAACAGTTTTACCAGCAAAAATTAGGAGCATATTTTCACCAAGTTTCAAGGAAATCCTTAGAGCCATTTTTTAGGAATTTCAATTTTTACCCTATTTTAGGGGTAAAACCCCCCTAACAACCCTCAAATTCAATCTTAAGAAAAATACTGTCCGCCAATTGGAGTATTCTGTGGCCACAGAGGCAGATGTGAGAAAGTTGTTGATGGTGATATCATGATGTGAAACTGGAGCAGACGATTAAATCAGTGAGCAAGGGGGAGGCTTCGCTGCAAAATGACTTGTTGATGAATCGTAATTTTCCATAATTTGAATACCTGACTACCACTTACATCCACTGTATTGAACTGAAAATGGAATTGGGACGAGACGAGCAGATGAGCGCGATTGCTGACAAAGTTTGGACAAATTCGAACATTTTAAGCAGTTTACTGCCTGGGAATAAGTTTTCTCGCTAAAGTTAACCTTGATAGCTATTATCAAAATGAAAACTATTATTTAGCGGCTTCTAAAATAATTATTTTTAATGATTTACGGAAAGGCTGACATAGCGAACCACGGATAAGTGAAAAGAAATTAAACGAATGAACGAAACAGGCAAAACAGGCAAAATAGCGGTAAAGGTAAACACAAAAGTCATGTAATGCCGAAGCGCGAAATTGTCCCCAAGCTCCACCTGGGAAACTTTCAATTTGACGTTTGATTAGTCAAGCGGATTTATTTTCAACTATTTTAAGATTTTGAGAAATTTGCCAAAGCTCATAATATAGTTTTTAAGAGGAGTCTCCGAGAATTTTGAAATTTTACGTGAAAATTTAAACGTGCGGGAAATTCGGGAACCCTAGGCAGGGAATATTCGGAAAAGTTTTAACTCTTTTTCGGCTGTAGTTGGCTGTTCTGGACCAGGTTTTAAGTTGCGAATTTCGAAAAGACGGTCTCAAGGATGGATCATATTTGTCGAATTTTCTCCTATAAGAAAGGGTTGCAGAGAATTTATCGCCCTCCGGGCCGTAAATTATCATCCTTGTGAGACCAAGAAACCAAAAATTGCGGTCTCATGACGGTAAAAGAAAATATAAACGAGAAAAAAAAGGAAGTCAAAGAAAGTTTTCACTATTCAAGATCTTATGTCACCATAATGTTGTTGCTACAGTCTGAATCTTGAAAAATAAATTTATCCAACCTACTTTTCAAGTGCCGTAGGTAAAAAAGGATCAATATTTTGTTATTCTAAAAGCTTATCAAAAGCTTCATTTTTTTTTTGTACAGTAAATTTGGGCATACAGGCAGTAGCTAGCGTAAGTGGTTTGACTCCAAATTTCTTCCCCCTCTACCCGAAAAATTAGTTGTTTAAAGAGGGCTCAAGCCCTTGATCCCCCTCCCCCCCCGTGTACGCCGCTGCATACGCCAGGCAATGTTCCTTGACAAAAATAGATAAAAATCTATGTAAATTTGTCGATATCACATTCATTGAAATCACTCATTCACGTAACTTTCACGCAGACATTATTTGCAATCAAGCAAGTAAGATCGGAATGGCTATGGGGTTCCCCAAGGAGGCTATCTCAAAAATTTCAAAAGGCAACCGTTATCTAGTGATGCATGCACCGTTCAAAAGATGTTGGCGCAAACTGGAGGTCGATATCGTGTTTCATCTCCATTTTATTCTCCAACTTCGACTCGGACTATTATTCAAAAATGAATCCAATGTGCTCGATCCCAACTACATTACCCCTTAAAACGGTCTTAATGGTTGTTTATGGTGACTGTATGAGACAAACATTTTAGTGATATTGAAAAAGTTTCATCTAAATTAAATCAGCCATCAATGATTGACCCAAAGTCTTCAGATTAATTCCTCACTTTTTACTTATTAAATTTTTTGGTTCACATGCTCCAAAATTTTTTTTAAATGGTCCTATGGGCTGTATTGCAAGTAATAGGGGTCCTTTTTTTTGCAGGATAGTTGTAGATAGGGTTTTCGATACTTCGGTATCGATTATTACAAAGTATCGATAGGTACCAAAGTATCGATAGTTACCAAAGTATCGATACTGGGTACTCAATACTATAGGCAGTATCGATACCAAACCGGTTTCAATACCATCGCCAGTAGGTTGTTGCTGCATGTCAGTTAGCGTAAGTGATACCACATCAGATTTACAAAAACTTTAATTTTTGCTCAAATAATTTACCCTCTTTCCACTTTTAGCCACCACACATCTTTTATCATCCTTATCTTTACTGTGGCCTGAATGTTTTTCAAAATACATGTCGACTCCACTTTCCACTTACCTTAGTATTGGCACCATAGTATCGATACCGAGCCAAAGTATCGATACTGAGCCAATGTATCGATACCGGTATCAATTCCAAAGTATCAATACTGGTATTGGCACCAGTATTGATACCCTACAGTTGTAAAGATTGTTTGAGCCAATTTTTATCAACTTCAAACAACCAAAACAAACATACAAGTCAAATATTCCAATTATTTCCTATATGTTCACTCATTTTTTCATTGATTCTAAAGAAAACCGTTAGGTACTCTCTTATAACTTAAAATTAAAGAAATTGTAACAAAAAAACAAAATAAAACAGACCTCTGAGGAATCTGAAAGTCAAGGACTGTGCAAAATCTGGATGCCTACGGACTAATGGTCCAATAAATTATTTGAGGGTCGGACTAACAGACTGATTGACTGACGCCGCAGAATTTTTTTGCATAAATCTTTCTCAGTCAGAATTAAAAGTTATTGGAAAATATTTTCTAGGATAGTATTCTGTATTAGGCATGATGAGAGGCATGATAATTATTTTGTTTTTTTCATGATTGAATTAGTCGTGAGAGGCTAACTATCGAAACAAAATACCCTGAAAATCTCTGCGCCATCGCTATACTTTTTCAATGTCTAACTTTGGAAAGTAGTGTGAAAAAGTAAGAAGATTCAATGGTCCAATGGAACTAACAGAAGTCAATTTCAATGTATTTAAAAAAAAAAAAAAAAAAAAAAAAAAAAAAAAAAAAAATACTTGAATATTTAAGCAGTGGAAGGATCATTGCGAGAATTTACCGTTTAAAAAAATAGCTAGTAACTTTTCTTTTAAGTTCTAAAAAATGTCGGGACATCATCCGTATATGTGTTATATATGACAATAGTCAACGAACCATACTGATACTGGGCCGTGGACGGTGGACGACAACAAAATAATAATGAGTTCAGATTACTTGTTCCTTTCGGATTTTCCGAATTAATATTTGTAATTTATTTAAGCAGAGACAGGACTTGCAGTGGAAATAGTCCAAAGTCTAACCTTAAAAAGAATATTAACGTGTCCCGTAGAAAGTCCCGTGTCCCTTTTCATTCTCATGTGACCAACAAGGGAAAAAATGTGTGCCAACAGGCAGCTTTCCCCCTTCATTGTGGTAGTTCCAAGCAATAAAAACACAGCAATTCTTAACCAGGGTTTCAGTGTTTTCTCATTTGGAGCTGCATAATTACGGCTCTACTATCACAATCATTACTTTTAAAACACTTATATGGGAACCAGAACAGTGAGTAGTGAGTACATTTATGATTTTTTAAATAAATCAGTGTTAACACTTGACATTTGACAACGCTGAATTTGCTCCATTTGAATTCATGTAAAATATCGATTAGGTAGAGTGCACCGTGTACTCTTGATAGTTTGACTTTTTCATGAATGGAAATGGACCAAATGCAGCTATGCCAGATTGCAGGCAACACCATTGAATACAAACCTCTAAGTGGTTCTCTCAAAAATTGAAGTTTTACCTGTCTACCCCACCCCCCTCTCCCATAACTACCCTTATTTGGTTTTTCTTGGACAAATAAATGCTGCCATTCTATTTGTTTATCTTATGAGCATATTTTCTCCAAGTTTCAAGAAAATCCTCACGGTGGTGGTCTCGGAAACGGGTATTTTTCCCCATTTCCCCACCCCCCTCTCCCATAACTACCCTTAATTGGTTTTTCTTGGACAAATCAATGCTGCCATTCGATGTGTCTGTCTTAGTAGTATATTTTCACCAAGTTTCAAGAAAATCCTCACGGTGGTGGTCTCGGAAACGGGTATTTTTCCCCATTTCCCCCACCCCCCTCTCCCATAACTACCCTTATTTAGGTTTTCTCGAAAAAACGAATAATGTCATTCAATTTGTCTCTCTTAGGAGCATATTTTCAACAAGTTTGAAGGAAATCCTTAGAGCCATTTTTTAGAAATTCCATTTTTTGTCATTTTTGGCCTATTTTTGGGGTTAAACCCCCCTTAATTTTAACTTTGGACAAAATCCGAAAAAGCTCCTCTTGGAAAGTAGAAAACAATTCTTCTTGCCAAATTTGAATGCAAACAGATGAATAGTTGAGGAAATATCATCCGTGACGGACGGACACACAGACAGACAGACGGACGGACATTTTTTGGGATATGGTTTTTTGGGTTCCTGGGGTCATCAAATGTCAAGAAATGGAGCTAACTCAATTTTCAAATATTTCATGATTACAATACTTTCTCTACCCTATGGGGAGTGAGAAAGTAAAAACGAAGGAATAGGAAAACATTCCGCCGAATCTTATACTGTCATCACAGCTGTCGTGGTACTGTCTAATGAAACAACTGGATTCGAGGTTAGAGCCGCTTTTTAGAGTCCCTGTATATCAAAGAGTCTCGCCATACGAGGTGTAGATTCTGGTTGGCTGCTAGATTTTAGGCTGTCACGGAGCTCGCGGAGGCGTTCTGTGTTATTCTCCATAAGAAGACCGTTGGAACGCACCTACCGATGAAGCGTACACGCCCCCTCAGCGAACCCAACCAATCAGAGTGGACGCCTCCTTCGAAATTCTTCTTCTTCATGCTTCACGTGGCGAGACTCTTTGATATACAGGGACTCTAGAGCCGCTCTTTAAACGAGTCGGAATTTGAGCCGTCGGAGAATGAACATTCGTCAATTCGGACTTTGCGCATTCGATGAATGAGCTCCTCCGGACCTATCGAAGTTCCGACTGGTTCGATATACACGGGTTTTCCCATAAGGAATCAGAATGCGATTTTCAAGCGGAAATTTCGGCCTTTATGAGACATTTTTTACCAAAGAGTAAACAAGAGTTGCAATTGAATGGAAGGCCTGCGTATTCAACGTAGATAAGGTCGGAACGCGGGCTGGTCTCTGATTGGCTGCAACGCGTGGAGCAAAGATGACTCGGGGTATAGGGAAAATAACACGGGATTTTCGTTCCGGGGCGTTTATCTCGAAACCTAAGCAAAATGGTATCCAAACAATTTATACGAGTGGATTCAGCAGACGTTTCCGAACAATTTGATAGGTCATAAGTGCCACTTTATTGCAAATTCGAAAAGACTGTTTCAGTTGAAAAGTACTCACAGTAGTGAGTTACTCAAACACTGCTCAAACACACGCCAAGCATGTAAACACACTAATGTGCGTACTTTTAAACTGAAACAGTCTTTTCGAATTTGCAATAAGGTGGCACTTATGACCTATCAAATTGTTCGGAAAAATCTGCTGGATCGACTCGTATAAATTGTTTGGATGCTATTTTGCTTAGGTTTCGAGATAAATGCCCCTGAACGAAAATCCCGTGTTATTTTCCCTATACCCCGAGTCATTTTTGCTCCACGCGTTCAGCCAATCAGAGGCCAGCCCGCGTTTCCGATCATAAAGTAAAGATAGATAGAGTACCGACTCTATACGAGCTCACTGGAATAGTGTTTTTAGTTACCGACGGCGGACGGTAGGTAGCGTTGGTAGTAGCTATTCCACGTGAGAAACGCAGCGGAGACCGAGGCCCAGACGCAAGCATTCACGACGACTGCGACTCCTGGGGGGTGATCACGGAGGATCGGATCGTTTCGGTATCGTTATCGTTATCGTTTACATGTAACCTTATGGGTGGCTCAACTGATCGAATCGTTTGGAGCTCCTCGTAACGATTGAAACGGAAGAAAGGAAGCGATGAGTCGCAGGCTGTCGTAATCTCGATCGTTTGAAGTAGGAAGAGGTGAGGAGGGGATCACCTGCGCGATCGAGTTGCGCAGAAGCAAGCCCATTTGATTTAATGCAAACGATAACGATAACGATAACGAAACGATCCGATCCTCCGTGATCACCCCCCTGGCTAAAAAACTACCTGCTGCCTGGGCGAGGGTATAGGAGCGGGGAATTTGCATTCATCCCTCATTGTTGTGAATTGGTGACCATCGTCGTCCGCTGAGAACAATAGAGATTCAGGGCGACAATGCTCGGCTTTTTACAATAGGTATGCTTCTCTTCCGTCAACAATAACTGTTTGACATGAATCTTTGGTCAGCCGTCGACTTCAACACCTCCAAGATAATCTCAAATTGGGTCAAATCGGGACATATCCCAAGCAGTTCGCTTTGAGAATATGCAGTGTTCCGCTGTATTTTAGGCTTCATATTTTATTTTATACAAGAAGCTTTGAAAAATAGCAGAGGTCCATGTGGAGGGCTATTGGGCTCACCCCTGCCCTCTTTTTAAAAAAGGAGGGCTTCCTCTTTTTAAAAAAAGAGGGCTTCCTCTTTTTAAAAAAAGAGGGCTTGCGAAACGGGAGGGAAAATAAGAGAAAAATAGTGGAAACGGAAGAAGAAGAAAAAAAAAATAAAAACTGGAAGAAAGTGCCGTATTTTTTCATCAGTAAGCGCGGTCCGCATACTTTTATATGGAGACTTACTTATGGACCATGGGCTGGCAATGGGCTTGACCAAGGGGGGCAAAATTGTTGAACCGCCATGGAAGGTCTAGGTACTCCCCCCCCCCCCCCCGAAGAAAACAGGGATTTTTTTTCTTCATCCAAACAGTAAGCAATTATACATCTACTAAGCCATTGTTGTAGGTGTACCAAACAATAATGATAATTGTGAAGTGTTTGATATTATGAATAAGGGGACAACAGTCAGGTGATAATGATATCAGAAAAACGTATAATTCTACTGCTCCTTGCAAAAAGTGAGTTAAAGTTACAAAATAAACTGTTAATGAAGTTCGTCAACTATTATTCCTTTGATTAAAATTTCATTTATTTGTGTTCCTTTATACGCAAAATACGACTAAAAGTAGACAGCTCTAATGATAATCGGAGGCGTGCCATGCCCAGGGGAAAATCATGTGGGACATGGACGTGGGTACCCTGGCCCCGGGCGGCAATTTCAGGGTGATCATGTAAGAGAGAAAAAAAAGATAAAGGTTTTCTTTTCTTTAATTTGGTTCTGGCACCCTGCAGGAGGGGGTGGAGGGGGCGGTCCGCCCCTGGTGACAATACTGCAATTTTGACGATTAAATCAAACAATTTATGCGACCTTTTCGCGATTATGAAGTCCGCGTCCTCGAAAATGCTGAATTTAGCCGTGGAACCAGGAGTAAGTACTCCTGGTTCCACGGCTAAAACCGCCGAAATCGACATGATATTACTTCGGATTAAATGCAATGTTTTATCTTAAAGTATCTTATTGATTTCGGTAGTTTAAGTCAAGGAATCTGGTATATAATTAAACATTTTGGAGGACGTAGAATTCATAATTGCAAAAAGGTCGCATCACTTTCTTGAATTAATCGTCAAAATTTCCGTTCAACCATCCGCTTAGGTAAAAATAAAATTGAACCAGAGGCCCTCGGGCGGCAATCGATACGATATTATATCGTTCTACTAAAACAGTCTATTTGAGCGTGTACGAAACGCTGTTGTCGAGCTGCGACATAGTTTGGTCCTTGTTGAGCATCAGCGATGCCAGAAATTTAACAATTATTATCAACTAAGTATGCCTTTTGTTCAATAATCTGTCTTCTTTTGTTCTAATCCTTTCATTTTTTTCATGAAGTTTAGATTTCACCAAAACTATCAGTAAACCTCAAGTAAACTCGTGGCGGCCAAGATCCAAAAACTTCTCCAAACCTCTCCATTTTACTACCTTCCTCTTTCCTACCTCAATCTCCTCTCTTTAAAAACTTTTCTTTCAAAATCTGTTATTTTAACCTTACCTGAGAGATGCATGATTGTGCGTGAGGTCTCTCAGATTCAACTTACAAACTAGCTGATATCAAAGCGACCAAGTCCCCTCCCCTCCCCTCTTCCCACCCTTTCTACTCCTGTGTTTCTTCTAGCCCCCTACCCCTTAAGATTTCAGCCTGAGATTTTATCTCTGATCTTCATTATTCCGAATAATTATTACAATCTGTTGGCTGCGCTCAACGCAAACCATTGCATAACTCATAAATTGCAGGCGCATGAAAGTGCAAAGGATTTAATGCCCAAAGGCGCTGATATCCAAAAAACCAAGTCTAATTTTTTTTACCCACCGCACCTTTCTTCTGCTTCCTCTTCTACTTCATCCTCTTGCTATAGTTCACCCACCAAAAAGAAAAACAAATAAAAAAAAGTCAGAGAAACAACTTGGCGTTGACCTGCCAACTTAGAGTTTACTAACACCATATTAGCTTTTGCGGGTCAACGCCAAGTTGTTTCTCTGACTTTTTTTTATTTGTTTTTCTTTTTGGTGGGTGAACTATAGCAAGAGGATGAAGTAGAAGAGGAAGCAGAAGAAAGGTGCGGTGGGTAAAAAAAATTAGACTTGGTTCTTTGGATATCAGCGCCTTTGGGCATTAAATCCTTTGCACTTTTATGCGCCTGCAATTTATGAGTTATGCAATGGTTTGCGTTGAGCGCAGCCAACAGATTGTAATAATTATTCGGAATAATGAAGATCAGAGATAAAATCTCAGGCTGAAATCTGAAGGGGTAGGGGGCTAGAAGAAACACAGGAGTAGAAAGGGTGGGAAGAGGGGAGGGGAGGGGAGGGGACTTGGTCGCTTTGATATCAGCTAGTTTGTAAGTTGAATCTGAGAGACCTCACGCACAATCATGCATCTCTCAGGTAAGGTTAAAATAACGGATTTTGAAAGAAAAGTTTTTAAAGAGAGGAGATTGAGGTAGGAAAGAGGAAGGTAGTAAAAGGGAGAGGTTTGGAGAAGTTTTTGGATCTTGGCCGCCACGAGTTTACTTGAGGTTTACTGATAGTTTTGGTGAAAGATATCAGACCGGTTTTGCGCTTTATTCCTATGTTTAGGGGTTGAGGTTGAGGTGGGTCAGTCATAAAGATATATTTTGACAAAGATGTGTTTCCAAAGCAATGATTATGATAAAGTTGAATCCATCATAAGACACATCAATAGAGCAGAATGAAATAGCAAGCGCAATCCCTCCCCCCTCTTTTCATTTTATTTTTCTTATTACAAGCAATAGTAGAAAAAAAAGCTAAGTTGCTATGATTTTCTTCTTTAAGCTTTACCTAACCCTTTAATTTGAATGTCACTGATGAAGCTAAGTCAATTCTACACGAGGAAAAAATTCCCTTTATGAATTTCAAAATAGTAAACTGTTTCTGATACTTTACTAATAATAGTTTTGCACTATTAATATTATTAAAGCGACAATATTTGAAATTCAGCAGGCATAGAGCTTAAAGTTTGAAATGTTTTTGGTACCCTGAAAAGATCAAGGATTAGTAATGCGTGATTTTAAAAATTAAAAAAATGTAAGTTACTTAGTACTCAGCGAGCTGAGAACACGGATGTCTTTACGCCAAGGAATAGAGCACGAGTCTATGTATTTAATCACTCTTACTAGTGGTTATAATTGTTATTTGGAAGTCATTGGTGAGCTTAAACCAAAGATTTCATTACGGTCTTCCTCTTGGGTCTTCCAGTTTTAAAGACACACTCAAGTAAAATTGCAAAATAACGTTTGAGTTGTGACGGTATAGCTCATCAGGTTTTACAAAAACTGGTTTGTGCAACAAGAACAGTGCAAATCTGGCAACTCTGAATTCCATCCTTTCCAACTATATTAAAATACTGACTCGAGGGAGTGCACTGTGCATCCTCAAAAGTTTGGCCCTTTACGAGGGTTTAAATGGATGGATTGCGTTGTTGCCAAAGTGCACGCAACAGCTCTGGTTCCTAACATATACAGTATCTCCAATCAGAGTGCTTCCAAAATCCTATTCTTCTACAAAAATTTATCACAGGTCTTGACTAACACCATCACAAGAGCTCACATATTATGAGAGTGGTGTTCTGGAAAGTAGCAGTGTGGCAAGTAGCCTGGAAAATTGCTTTAACAGGCATTGTTTTGCAGCTGGTCAGCACATTGGTGGATCCAGCCGTTGCGAACGGGGGGGAGGCTAACCTGAGATTTTCACCCCCCGGAGACCTCCTTTTCCTTTTTTTCCTCATTGTTTTCCCCTTCCTTTTCGGATATTTTTTGGGCCGAACGAAGGGGGGAATGGCAACTGCCCCCTTCCCCCCCTATATCCGCTAATGCGTCAGAACAGGTTTTGACCCATTGTCAGCGAATAAGTTTGTCTCGGTGTTCTTCAGTATAGCGGGCAACGCTACTCGTCAGAACCCGGTATATGCTCAGATTATGAGAGCTCTTCTGTAAGAACTATATAGTATCCTTTATTTGACACTAAGAGAGTTAGAGAAGGGTTGGAGGTGGAAAAGAGACTTACTTGTTTAACACTTTATTGATTTGTAACAGTGAGCAAACTAGCACTTCATGCAATCTCCTTGAAGGAATTGATGATTGATGTAGAAACAGCAATCTGCTAATAATAGGAATTCTGAGACTAGGAGCTCATTGGAGTTGCCTGATCTTAGAATATACATTGCTAACAGAAGCGACACATAAAAACATATATAATCGTACGGACAACATTTGTCAACACTTCCACAAGCGCACAAGCACAGCACAAGACAACTATCCCAATTCTTTGAAAATGCACTTTGGAAACTTCGGAGGCTTCCAAGAAAGTTACCCGGAGAGGGCATGCTAACAAAGAGCGGATTTTTAACAAACATCACTGCACTTTCTGTAATAAGGTATTGAACCACGATTGAACAGAACTGCCGGAATACATAACCTCAAATGTCAAATTGTCTTTGTGTTGCCAGTGTTGCCCTCTGATCTGCCAAGATTTGCCGAGAAATCAGAACTAAGGAAAAAACTAATCGATCGAAGAGTATTTAAATAGAAGGAATTTTATAAACAGAAAAACAGATGATATATAATATAATAATGTTGATTGAAAACCACTAATAATATAACGGACAACAACAAGACAGATCACGAGTTCCATTGTCAGTTCACTTCACGTCTCACGAGTCACGACGCGCACACAGGCCGCGCATCCCGCCCGCTGAGCCGTTGTTCTCGTCCTCGCGACGATGCTCCTCCGTTCCGTGGCTGGCTGTTCGAATGGAAAATGGCGATGTAACGCTAATTTCAATCATTGATATCTCCCTTAATACAGTTCGAAATTCAATGAGACCTGGCCTAAAACCTTCAGAAAAGCCTAACGAATCTTTCTATACCAGGTTATATGGGGGTTTCATCTACTGTTATTCCGCAATCTGAGCGCAAAAAACGAGCGGCCGAAACGCAAAAATTCTGAATTTACGCTAATTTCAATTGAAGCTATCTTCCTTGATTTTGCTCAAAATTCAATGAGACCTGGCCTAAAACCTTCAGAAAAGCCTAACGAATCTTTCTATACCAGGTTATATGGGGGTTTCATCTACCGTTATTCCGCTATCTGTGCGCAAAAACGAGGGTGCGAAACGCAAAGGTGAATCGGCAAGAGGCAAAAAAAACGCGAATAAATCGATGTTTTTTGGAAATATCTCCGTTGTTACTCATCCGATTGAAAATCTAATTAGTGAGCGGCACATGTACACCTCAAGACGAATCGAACAGTACCAGGTGTTATGGGGTTTTAATGAGCGGTTTTCTTGGAATCCTAGGCAACAGATCATATAACGCTTAAATTGACTAAAACGAACTGATCGGTGTATAATAAGTGTCCGCGGACGCCACCTTCTTGCTCGGGGGTTTTGGACTTGGCCTGGTGGCTACCGCCACTTATGATTCTTCTTGATTCCGGCCCCCTCCTCCCTACCCCACGCTGCGGGTACACAGGCTTCCGATATCTTTATCATCTTTCCAGCTCCATGAATCTGGCAATAGTTGATTCTTCCCATGTTAATGCATGAAAAACAATCGATTGGTGAAAGAGCCATATGGCCCCCTCAAGAATCGAGTGTTTTTCATACGTTCCAATCGGAAGAATGCGTGGTTCCCAAATTACTGCATCCGCCCATGCTTGTACAGATTCTTATGCAAGAATCAATTTTTCTATCACCTGTAGCACAGTAGCGTGGCGTGCAATGCGGCAACGTTGAAGCTTGATCATTTAAACTCACGAAAAAGATCAAAATTAAGGGTGTTTGAAGACCACTTTCACATTCGACCTCTTACATGGGTTGAAATGGACACAATACTCTCATTGTCAATTTGCACGCTACGCCATGCGCCACTGCTGTGGCAAAAGTTTGCAAGGGCCCCATATTACCGCCGCGCCGTCTTTAGTTTTGGGCGACATGTTTTGTGTAAATGACTTAAGTATAACCTAAGCCCTGAGAAGCTATTAATAATTGTTCCCCTTCTCTCGTTGTAATTGTCGATTTGTTATAAACCTTTCTCCTCTGCGTCAGCAAGTAAAGCAATCCAAATAAATTATTAAAAAAAAGAAATTTTTAAAAATTAAAAGTGTTTCCTATTCTTTAAAACATGTAGCACCAACTGACGGCTCCATTTTGGCCTTCAAATTACGCTTCTCAAGAGCCGCTTGAATTTTTTTCTGACATTAAAGTCCCTATTTAGGGATGCGAGAGTATTACAATCAAAAAATGCAGTCTTCTCTGGCTGGCTAGCGCATGTAAGTCGATCGAGAGTATCGATATTATCTGGGTTTGGACAGGGAGTGGATTAAAAAGGGGGCCGTCGGGGGGAAGGAGAGAGGTGAAACATAGACTTATTTAGTGAGACAGCAATATATCGCTGAGATATATCGTTTCGTGACAAAACAAATCATACTCCCCGCTCAGCCTCGCCATAGTTGAGCGGGTAGGGTGGCCCTTATTTTGGGCTCATTTTTGCATGAAAAAAATGGGAAAAATGATAAAAAAATTCTAAAAAAGTTTTAACCCGTGCCTCAATGAGCCTTAAGTGGCGCCCGGCGGAATCCCCGCACTCGGCAAATCGTGTTTTCGCGCTGTTTCACCCCCTCCTTAGAGCATGACCTGTTCCACTCAGATAGTTGAAGTACATTTCGACTTTTCCACCCGACGCGACGCATCCTATTGCCGCACATAAAACACTTGAAAACTTCGTCGGGTGACCACTTGCTTGCGTCGGTCGATCAGTAAAATTAGAGACAACAGATAAGTTTCGAAAGGCATGATGAGTCTCAAATTCTCAAACTCTCATAATGGACCATTTGCATGCTCCTGGGATTAGCCTGAAGTAAAATTATTCTTGGGGGAAATTTCACGAGAAGAACGATGGCGTCCTCAAAAATCGCGAAAGTTGCACGCAAAGCTGCGAAAAAGTCATTTTATGTGATTTCAAGTTTGGGCGCTTCTGATTGGCGACTGCGCCGCCTTGCCGTAGAGTTCCATCATCCGACTCCTCCATCGCCGTAGACTCGCCGATCAGTGTACGTTGCCCTATGCTGTCGTGTGATTACCTTGTGAAAATACCAAAGATTACTTATACTCCAGATATGGCACTAGCTAAAATCTTGTTGAGCGCCTTCATTGCTAAAACATATACACTGGCCCACGGTTTGTTTACGTTTCGGCGAGCGAGGGACGTGCGGGCGGGGGGGGCCAGTCGGCTGGCCCACGACCCCCACCCCGCCCGCACGTCTCTCGCTTGCCGAAACGTAAACAAACGTGGGCCAGT